>JACAFY010002012.1:0-10460 GCA_015252635.1 Dictyostelium capitatum
TTTTTTTTGTTTTTTTAATTTTTTTTAATAAATTTTAAAAAAAAAATCAATTATAAAAAAAAAAAAAAAAAAAAAAAAAAAAAAAAAATCAAAAAAAAAAAAAAAATTAAAAAAAGTTGAAAAAATTTGAAAAAAAACAACGATTATTGGGATTAATCTTATCTCTATTTACCAGACATTATTGCAAAAATTTAATTATTCATGTTTGCAATAATTTTAAATTAAAATTTTAATTACCACCCTACTTTATAAAACCGTATTATCACATAAAAGAGATAGGGTGATTTTTTTATATTTTTTTTTATTTTTTTTTAATTTTAATTTTTTTTTAATTTTTTTTCAGTTGAATGGAGATAAAAAAAGTAAAAAAAATATATTACAACATCAATTTCACACCAAACACACATATATAATAAATACACACACACACACACACACTACTTCTCCATTTTACAAATTCAAATAAAATGGAGTTACCATATAAAATAAATTACTTTTTAATATTTTTTATATTTCCTTTTATGACTTCATTTCTATTGCTTGTTATTCGATTTTTATTTTTTTCAAAAAAACATAATATTAGAAATATATCCACCAATTCAAATAGTAATAATAATAATAATAACAATAATAATAATAATAACAATAAATATTATATAATATCAATAACTATACTCACACTATCGATAATTGGGTTCATATTTTCAATAACATCTTTTTCAAGTTGGAATTATATACCAATTGAAATTACAGTAATATTATCAATTTCAATATTACTATATTACACATGTTATCAATTAATCATTCAATTTGAATTTGAAAGAAAGAAAAGGTTTCAAAATAATAAAACAAATAATAAAAAAATAAAAAAAACAATAATAAATAATAATAATAATAATAATATTAATAATGATGATGATCATGAAGAAATAAAACAAAGTATTTTATTAGAATCATTAAATGAAAATGGTAGTGGTGATGGTGATGGTGGTAGTAGTAATGGTGATGGAAGTAATAACGATTTGAAGAATGAAGATAATAATAATTTTTATTATTATAATAATCAAATTGATCAATTAACAAAACTTGAAAAAATTAAAATTAAAGTTATTTATTTTATAAAAGATTTAAAATCAACAATTCAATTTAAACCAAAAATATCAATTTCATTATTAGTATTATCATTAGTTATTTCAATTTTAATACCTGTAACATTAAATGGTGTTTGTATTTGTTCTCATCCAATGACAGTTTCAACTGTATTCACTAGAAAATTTCAAAAATCATATTGTTCAGATGGTAATATATGTTTCACTTATTTAACATTACCTCAAGATCCTTCAACTTCAATGATATTACAAGTACATACATATAATAAACCATTATCATTTGAATTAAATATAATACAAAGTATTGGTAATACAACTACAACAAATAATACAATTAAAAATAATAACTATGTATCAATGAATGGTATAATCAAAGATGAACCACGTTTCATTTCATTTGTAGATTTAATTGATTTAATACCAAATACAGAATATTCAATTAAATTTAGAATATTAATAAATGGTAACAAGTATTTAGAAAGTAATCAATATAAATTTAAAACATTTAGTGGTGATAGTGATAGTGGTAATGATGATTTGAAATTTATAGTTGGTGGCGATATTGTATTAAATGAAAATTCAATTAATTTAGCTAAATTGGCAAATTCATTTAAACCAAATTTTATTGTAGCAGGTGGTGATATAGTTTATGAAGATGGAATTGGATCATGTTATAGAAGATGGGATGAAAAGTTATCATTTTTTCAAAATTATTTATATCCTGATAATGGTTACTATTTAATACCATTACTTACATCAATTGGTAACCATGAAGCAGGTGCATTCTTTCAATCATATAAACAAGTACCATTTTATTTTAAATATTTTAAATTTGAATTAGGTAATGATAATGGTGATGATAGTAATGGTAATAGAAGATCATCATATCATATTCATAAATTATCAAAACATACTTCAATTACATCATTAGATAGTTGTGTTGTCTCAACATGGGATAAACAATCAAATTGGGTGAATGAACAATGGTCATCCGATACTTACATTAATACAAGTAAATTTGTAGTTTATCATCATCCAATTTATCCATCATGGACAAATTTAGATGGTACAATTCCAACATTGGGTAGAACATCAATGGTACCTTTATTTGATAAATTTAATGTTCCATTTGTATTTGAAAATCATGAACATCTATTCAAGCGTACAAAACCAATGATTAATAATACAGTTGTTTCAAATATAACGGATCCAAATAATTATAATAAAGGTACAACATACATTGGTGATGGTGCATTTGGTATATCTTCAACAAATACACCTCCAATTACAGATGACTTACCTTGGTATCTTGTTAAACGTTCATATTGTAATCATCTTTGGTTCACTACAATTACAAATACAACTATAAACATTGATTCATTTTCACCAAATGGTGATAAAATTGATCAAATAACCTATAATAAATAAATAAATAAATAATAAAATAGGTGTTTACCTATCCGTTACTAAGTATTTGTATGTGTATATATGTCTTTTTTTAAATTTATTATTTTGATTTATCATAATCTTGTAAAAATGGATTTTGATTTTTAGTTTTTGGTGGTGCTGTACCTAAAGCCAATTGAATATTTGATCTAATAAACATTGAACAAATTGCATAAATAAATGTCATTGAACAATCTGTATAATCATCACCACTAATAGTTCTATGTGAAAGACCTTGAAGGAATCCAATTGGTACAAATGGTAATTTACATACAACATATCCTTCAAATCTATAAATAAATTTATTTACATTAGTATTCTATGTTTATATGTATGTGTATGTCATTATTATTATTATTATTATTATTATTATTATTACATACACTCTATTTAAATAACTAAATATACCAATCATTGAAATTGCAACAGCAAACATTGATTTCATTTTTGAGAATGATAAATCTTTATTTGCAATTTTTAATTGATCTTCAATTTTTTCAATCTTTTTATCTTTACCACCTTTCTTTGATAGTGTTGATATTGTAGATTCTTGTTCTTTTAATTTATCTAATTGTGCTTGTAAACGTTCTATATTTGATTTTGATTTTTTATAATTTTCAGTTCTATATACTAAAAGCCATGATACACCTTCTGATGCTAATGTAGTTGCTACTGATACAAATATAATGAATAATATATCTAATACTGCCATCTTTTATTACTATATACACGCATACACTAATGCACAAACCTGAATCCCAATACTTAAATGACTAACAAAAAAAAAATTAAAAAAATTAAAAAAATTGAAAAAATTGTAAAAAAAAATGAAAATTGATGGTTGTTCATATGACTAATCAATTTATAATAACACTATGTGTATTCGTTCGTGTGATGACCATTTCAAATACCTTTTTAAATTTAATAATAATAATTCCAAAGGAATTGATAATTTTTTTTAAAAAAAAGTTCATGCACTACTATTGTGAGACACATACAAACATTAAAGAACAAATACTCACCCAAGGATATCATGTAATAATATTACTGTACATAATTAAATATACGATATAATTACTACATGAAAAATTCTTGGATAATATTTATTCTTCAAATTATATATATATATATATATATCTATTTATTTGTATTTGTACACACACATATATTTTCATTTATTTCATATACGTGCTTGGTTGAAATTTAAAAAAATTTAAAAAAAAATTTTATGAAAAATTAAAAAAAAAAAAATTTCTGCGGAGTCTCTCGCGACCGAAAAGTATCAGTTGAAATTTTTTTTGAATTTTTTATTTTTCGTAGTTATTATCTGTATATAAAAAGTATGTATCTCTATGTATCTGTTTTTATCATTTTGACAGTTTATCTTTGTTAATCTTATCAATCTTTATCAATCTTTGGTTATTGATATGGGTATCAATGTAATTGAGTAGTTATACAAAAGTTATCTTTGATTGTATATCAAACAGAATGTGTTATGAAATGGACATAACCACAACTATCATAAGTTTGCAATTTACCAGTTAAACTCTCATGTGAAATTTTTGGCAAATGGGATTTTCATTATGGTTAGAGAACCAAAGATTGATAATGAGCGTTATTATGGGTCTTTTTTAAAAAAAGAGATATATATTAATTGGAAATTTATTTATTATAGTGGCCAAATCAAAGAATCACTCAACCCATCACAAAAACCGTAAGGACCATCGTAATGTAAAAATCATTTAATATTATAAAAAAAAAACTTCAAAAACAGAGAGTGGATGATACTTACTATGGTACTATTTTTATTTAATAATAATAATTAGGGTATCAAAAAAGCTGTTGTCCACAGACAAACCTCAAGCAAAGGTGTTGAATTAGCTTTCGCCAGAAATCAAAGATACGCTCGTATTGGTACTGAAATCAAAAGATACGTTCGTGGTGATCTCCAAGAAGTCAAACCACACAGAAACCCAAGACAACCATTAAAAGCAATCATCGCTGCCGCCAAAGCCAAATTAGCTGCCACTAAATCTTCAGTCAAAAAATAAATAGTTAATAAATATTTATAAATAACTCGAAAATAATAAATTGGTCTCCCTTTTTTAATATATACACAAATATTAGTGAATCTCTTTATTTATTTTTTTTTTTCTGACAAACAGATATCAACAAGTGTCTACAACCGTTGGTCTTGTCTTGTCATACAATTTTATTTTATTTTCTTATAAAAAATTTCCATTTTTTTTTTTTTTTAAAAACTTTTTTATTTTTATCTCGTGTGACATATAAATATTTAAATTATTTCTATATATATATATATATATATATATATATATATAAAGAATGAATAAAGATGAAAAGTTATTTTGGAGTATTATTAGAAATGTATTCTTATTTACACATATTAAATCATTTTTAAAATTTGAATTTAATTCAAAAAGTTATCAAGATTCAATAGATGTAGAATGGATGTTACAAAATGGTAGAATTGAATTATTAAGAGATAAAGTGACTAGAAGTGAATATTTAAAATTTCCAGATGGTTTGGGATTTCATTATAAAAATGAAGATGATAATGATTCATTTAAATTAATATTTCAATTAATACATGAAGATAATGATAGAGATTATCAATTTTATTGTCAATTATTTACAAATTATTCAAGATATATTATTTCAATTGATAATAAAGCAATATGGGCATTAAAAACAAATTGTTTAGTAGCTTTTAAAGTATTGGTTGATAAATTTAATTACGTTCCATCATCATATAAATTATTACCAATTTCAATTATTTCAAATTCATTTAATTTAATTGACTATTTATTAAATACTAGTAATGGTAATAATAATAACAACAACAACAACATATTTTATAAAGATAATTCAAAATTGGTATTAGGTGAAATTATTACTGATTTAATTCAAGATCAAAATTTTAAACCAATTTCAAATCAAGAATTATTATGGAAAATAATATTAACTAATAGATATAACATTAAATTTGATGTTATACTTTTATTAGTTGATAAATATAATCAAATAATTGATATAAATTTATTATCACCAAATTTTAAATCTCAAGTATTAGATCAATTATTTAAAGTTAATCCATTTAATTATTTTACATTTAAGAAATTAATTCAAGTTTGTAAATTAATATTACTTTTAAAAATTGATAAACATTATAAACATTCAATTACAATGGATCAAATTGATAAATTATTATTAAAACCAGAAGATGAACTTGAAACATGTATATTTCCAACAACACCATTAGTAAAACAAATTTTAGAATTATATTTCTCAATTTCAAATTATAAAATACCAACTCAGTTTCAAATTCAATTTTATAATTGTATCAATGAAAAAATAAATTTTAAAAAAATTGAATTAAGAGAAACTTCAATTACATATGGTAATAATTTAACAATAATTTATAAATATTCATTAGCATTTGGAAATATATCAATTTATAAATATTGGTTAAATACATATTTCAATCAAAGATATAAATCATATTGTAAAGAATACATTGATCGTATAATTGATTCATTTGAATCAAAATTAATATCATCTTATAATGGAGGAAATATATTTTCACATGGTTCAATTAAAAATAATGAATCATTAAAAAGAGAATACATTTTAAATTTATTATCATTTAATCCAAAATCAACTTTAATTTCACAATCAGCATTACTATATTTATTAATTAGATATAATGATTTGGAATTATTTAAATTTACAATTTCAAATATTTCAAATATTAATGAAATCAAATTATCAAATAAATTCTCATTTTCATCTTGTATTAAATCAAATAAATTATTTGAATATTGTTGGGAAATTGGAATATTTAAAAATCAATTTGAAAATCAAAAATTTGTAATGGATCAAATTTCAAAATGGTTAGAATATGGTGAAATTGAATTAATTGAATGTTTTGAAAAATTAACAAATTTAAAAAATGATTCAAATAAAATTATTGTGGTTAATAATGGTATTAAATTACCATTGGTTTCAATATCATATATTATTGATAAACCAACAATGTATTCATTTATAATAAATGATAATATATTACCAAATACAGATGCAAAAAGAATATACCCAGATAATTTAAATATATTACATTATATAAATATAATTAAATATTCAAAACAATATAATTTCAAATATAATCCATATGAATTATTTGATATTATCAGTGATCAATTTAATTATCAAAATGTTAATTGGATTAAATTAATTAATTGGATATTAACAAATTGTCAAAATGAAATAAATTCTGGTAATTGTCATTTTGGTAATAATTTAAGTCAATTTTATTTATCACTTTATCAAACAAATAGAATCGATCAATTATTATCAATATTTCAAAATGAAAATACTTCAAATATTAGAGATTTAGAATTAGTTTTAAATATTATTGGTTATCAAGGTGATATTATCAATCTTGATAAATTATTAAAATTGGATGGATTTTCAAACAACAACAATATAAAAAGAGATTTAATTAAAGTATGTTTATTAGCAGCAACTCGTTGTGGTAGATTAAATGTATTTCAATATATACTTGATAATCAACAAGGTATATTTAGAGTGAAGGGTATACCAGAAAACAAAGAATTATTATTACTTAAATTTTCATCTATTATTAGAGAAATATTTTATCAAGATGATTTAAGAATATTTGAATTTATAATCAATAATTTAGATTACCCAGAAATATTCGCAACCAAAAGTTTAGAACCATACTTACAAGAAGATAGTTTAATTTATTATTATCATTATAAAGGAAAAAATAAATAAATAAATAAAAAAATAAAAAAATAAAAAAATAATTAAATTTAAATTATTCAAAGATTTATAACTATTTTTGTAATTTTAAATTAAATATACATATTCCTATTTATTGTAAAATGATAATGAATAATAACTAATTAGGATAAATTTAAAATTATTAATTATTAGAGTTAGGATACAGCATTTTAAATATTTATTAAAAAATATATATGTATTTATATTTTATAATAAATAGGCATTATAACTAAATGGGAGTATAGTTTATAAATAAATCAAATATTACCCTTAATATTGACTCTTGTTTAATGAAAAAACATAAACACATGTTAAAACACAAATTACACTTTTTTTATTTATTGATTTTTATTTTTTAAAAACTTTTTTTATTTTTTTTTCATTTCATATATTGCACACATTTTAAATAGTATGTGAAGAACATAATATTTATATATTTATAAACTAGAATATGGATGTGAATGATAAAGTGGATCTTAGTGAAGCTACAACCGAAAGCATTTTATCATATTATAAAATCCAAACACTATCAAGAATTTTAGAATTAGATTTTAGAGAAATGTTCAAACAACAATATAAAATATACAGTGGTAGTCAAGAATACAAAAGTAACCCATTACATGGTGAACTCATTGTTGCAGTTTTGGGTGATAATTTTCAATCACTCAGTAATGAAAATAAAGCTCGTGTTAAATCTGTAAGTACATACACTAATAAAACTATTTCATATTATCTCAATACTACAATGCTAATGATTATCAAAATATAATAGGGTAATTTAAACGAATGGAATATTGAAATTTTATGTTCAATATTTTCATATTCCCAAAATAGTAAGAAATTATCTAAAAAACATAAAACAAGAATCGAAAAAGAAAATGAAACAATTAAATTATGTAAACAATTAAATTTTAATGTTTACGACAATTTTTTTTTTTATTTACGACAACATGATATCACTTTTTTTGTAAATAAAAATAGAAAAATTAAAATAAAAACCACAAGGAATAATAACCATATAATAATTAGAGAACTGTGTCACTATGTAAACCAGGGTTGGTGGGTTTTGTGTAGGGTAAAAGTTTGGAAATATTTGCCAAATAAGAAAATCGCATTCTTCAATGATATCGTTGATAATTGAGTTCATACTTTTTTGGATGTTGGATTTAAACAATGAAAACCATCCATTATTACAACTATGAATAGGTTACATTCCAGGCCGGCGCATTCATTACTATGCTACCATATTTTGGATGATATTATCAACAATTATCAAAAACAAAACAAAAAATCAATTTATTACAACATATTCGGTATTTGGTGGTAAGATGTCCAATAATTTATGTATAATGGGATTTTGACTTTATTATTAGTATAATAAATGTGAAATGTTATCATTAGCAATATTAAAATCGGAATCTCTTGGTTTAGGCGATTATTGCGGTATTGATAAATGGTATCAAGTACTACTATTTTTCATGATAAATTACAACCAAGAGCCCTTAAATTAGTTTGTTACCCATTAAATAAATATTTATTAGAAGCTCCTAAAGGTAATGCATTATTAACATCCATTTATACACCATTAGAGGTATGTGATTTGAAGAAAAAGCTTACAGAAGCTGAAACATTGATATTAATTGGTATAAAAATAAGAAACAAAATAAAAATAATAATAATGATAACATGAATAGGTACAATAGATTGTGGTTTAGTTAAGAATGAGCTAGCTAACATTGTAGATAAAATAAAAAGGTGTAAGTTTTATTTACACTGGTCATCATCAAAAGATAGAGCTCTAACATTTTGTACTATTTTTCTAAGAAAATTATGGTGTTTGGATCTTTGATAAATATATAAAATTAGGAATAGTTTATTCTGCAAAAACTGAACTCCTTGCATATATTAACCAAAATATATTAAGTAAATATCAACGTTGAAATAACATTATGGAAACAAATAAACAAAAAATAATTAAGAACGAATTGTCGTAAATAAAAAAAAAAATTGTCGTAAACATTAAAATTAAATAGTATGTATTATACAGTATTTACAACTTGGCACCAATTATTAAATTTATTAACATATGCCGGAATTATAGATTTAAATGAATCAAGTGCATCAAATGAAGATTTAGATAAAATGATATTGTTAATATTAAATGAAGCTCGTGGATTTGTAAACAGTGTTTCAGAAATCAACATTTTAAATTTAGATTTCCAAATTTTTAAAGATGAAAGTTATCAATTATCTCAAATTAATTCATCAATATATACAATTTATAAAACTATAACTAAAATATGTGAACAAATAACGAAAGATCTTCGTTTTGTTGAACATTATAAAATAGTTAAAAAAGGTACAGGGGTCATTAAATTAGCATTAACTTTTATGCCATCATGTAGTCGTTTATATTATAAATTGGCTGAATTTATATCAAAACAAGGAAAATATAAATCATATCAAGATACATTAAAATATATTGGTGTTTCACTTCATTTGGCACCAAATAATCAAGAGTATCAAAAATTATTTGAAAGATATCAAAAATTATCAACTGAAAGATTAAATGTTATAAAACTGAAACAATTATCAACATCTGGTAATGATTTACCATTAAATTATTATGAAGATATTGGTAGAAATCATATTGAATCAAACAAACATCAATTTCAATCCCGTTTATTTCAAATTGACCCTCCGTCATTAGGTATGTTAAAATCATTGAAAACACCATTATTAATGAAAATTCCAAACAGAAATATATCAGATAAATTTATTCTTTGTTTACAATACTATGAACAAGGTCTTCATTATTTAAATGTTGATAATAATTTAGAGATGGCATTTAAATCATTTTGGAATTCAATTATTATTGGTGATATTGAAAATGATAGTTTTATTGGATCATTTTATCAATTGGGTATAATGTATGAAAATGGTAATGAATATGTAGCAATGAATATCCCATTAGCAATACACAGCAAGTTGTCAAATGAAATTTAAAGATTATTTAAAGTGTGTAAAACCTGAAAGTATATTTAATCATACAATTTAAATCATAATAAATATAAAAAA
>JACAFY010002023.1:0-10153 GCA_015252635.1 Dictyostelium capitatum
GGGCCGTCGCGTTACAGCAGGGGCACCTGGATTTCGGCGACGAAATAGCGGTGGCTGTCGCCGGAGGGGTCCAGCCGGATGGTGCTGACGTCGGACTCCCAACTGAAGGTGCCGGCGACCGCTTCGGGCTGCGGTTGGCGGTCCAGGTACTGGGTGGTGCGCTCGTAGCGGCCGTCTTTCATCAGCGTCAGGCGGGTCTGGATGCCGGGGCAATCGGCGCAGGGCAGGGTGCCTTCGTAGCTGCCGGGCCAGTCCAGCGCATTGCGGGCCGTATGGTTGTCCACGGGCACGGACCGGGCGGTGATGGGTTTTGAAGGGGCGCAGCCGGCAAGCAGGGCGACTGTCAGGGTGCAGGTCAGGGTGGTTTTCATCATGGCGAGCTCCTGTGTAGCAGAGCGTCCACGATACGGACGCAAGCTTGTCCTTGCTGAAACGGGTTGTAAAGGTCATGCGGATGCTGTCCCGCTATGCGGGAAGGTGTTGCGAACTGCGGAATCGACGAGTGCCCGCCCGCGCGCCAATCGGGACGATGGCGGCAAGCGAGCGCGCCGGATCTTGGCCGTGGTTGCCCCCCAGCAGGGCCGTATCGGCGCGCTGCACGCGGTTCGCCCACGCTACGCTTATATCTTGAGCCGGCCGCCTGCCGCGGCCACCAAGGAGACTCGCCATGAAGGGAAGCTGCCTGTGCGGCGCCGTGGCCTACGAAGCAGACCGCCTGTCGGGGCCGATCTTCCATTGCCACTGCGCTACGTGCCGCAAGTCGCACGGGGCCGCCTTCGCGTCGACCGCGCGCGTGGCGCGCGAAGACTTTCGCTGGACGCGGGGGCAGGCCACGCTGGGGGCATATGAGTCGTCGCCCGGCAAGATCCGCCACTTCTGCACGGCTTGCGGCGCGCACCTGATGGCGCACTGGGTCGACCGGCCGCAGGTCATCTTGCGGGTGGCCACGCTGGACGACGATCCGGGTGCAAGGCCGGCCGCGCATATCCATGTGTCGCACGATGTGCCGTGGCTGGCCGATGGCCCCGACGTGGCGACGTACCCGGATGCGCCGCCTGCGTGAGGCAAGCCGGTCCGAAACGTGCGTCCCAAATGTGCGTCCGAAATGTGCGTTCCAAATGTCGGTCCCAAATGTCGGTCCCAAATGAGCGTCCCATATGTGCGCTCCATTTGTCCCGCAGTGACCTTCACTGGCATCGTGCGCTTGCGCTACGCTATCGATCTTCGTACCAGGGCTGCACCCTCAGGAATTCCTGCCATGAAAGGCGAACACCATTACGACGTCAACGTGACCTGGACCGGCAACACCGGCAAGGGCACCGCCAGTTATACGGCCTATTCCCGCGATCATGTCATCCAGGCGCCCGGCAAGGCCGACATCGCCGGCTCGGCCGATCCCGCCTTTCGCGGCGCCGCGGCGCGCTGGAATCCCGAAGACCTGCTGGTGGCTGCGCTGTCGGCCTGCCACAAGCTCTGGTATCTGCATCTGTGCGCGGTCGAGGGCATCGTGGGCACCGCCTATCGCGACGACGCGCAAGGCGTCATGCGCGAAGACCCGGATCACGGCGGCGCGTTCGCATCGGTGACGCTGCGGCCCGAGGGCACCATCCAGGCGGGCGGGGACGCCGGCCTGGCCGAAGCCCTGCACGCCCGCGCGCACCACTTCTGCTACATCGCGAATTCCGTGAAATTCCCGGTGCACTGCGAGCCGCGCATCGTCGTGGCCTGAAGCCGACCCGCGTGTCGTGGCTTGAGCCCGGTCCTTGCATGGCGACCCGAACCTGACTCGCATTGTTCATCCGCATTTCCGACCCGAATTTCCCACCCGCATTTCACATTCATTTCAAGGACGCCAACATGCTGACCATCTGGGGCCGGCGCAGTTCATTCAATGTGCAGAAAGTATTGTGGCTGGCGGGCGAATTGGGCCTGTCCTACGAACACGTGCCGGCCGGCGGGCAATTCGGCCTGCTGGATACGCCGCAGTTCCGCAGCCTAAACCCGCACGGCAAGGTGCCGCTGCTGCGCGACGGCGATACGGTGGTGTGGGAATCCCATGCCATCCTGCGCTATCTGGCCGCGCGCCATGGCGCCGCCGCGTTCTGGCCGGCGGACCCGGCGCGACGCGTCCGGGCCGACGGCTGGATGGATTGGGCGCAGACGGCGTTGCAGCCGGCCTTTCTGTCAGGCGTGTTCTGGGGCTATTACCGTACCCCCGAAGCCGCGCGCGACACGGCGGCCGTTGCGCGCAGCGTGGCGGCCACCCATGCCTGCCTGCGGCAACTGGACGCCGTGCTGGCCACGCAGCCCTATCTGGATGGCGACGCGCTGACGCTGGCCGACATACCGGCAGCCACCTCCCTGTACCGCTACTACGAACTGGATATCGACCATGCGCCGCTTCCCAATGTGCGCGCCTGGTACGAGCGCCTGCAGGCGCGCCCGGCCTACCGCGAACACGTCATGGTGCCGTTTGGGGAATTGAAGGGACGGCTGGATTTTTGATTTAAGCTGCCTGCATGTCTTTTCCCATCACCGACTGGCCGCAGCATGCCCCCGACCTGGGCATCGCCGGCTTGCGCCTGCGTCCGCTGCATGACGCGGACGCCGCCGATTGGTACGCCTACCTGAATGACGACGCGGTCACCCGCCACACCAGCTGGCAGCTCGACGGCCCGGAAACATTGGTTCGCCTGATCCGCGGCTATGCCGACCCGGCCGCCACGCACAGCGTGCGCCTGGCCATTGCCGGGCCCGACGACCGGCTGATCGGCACCATCGGCTTGAACGAGATTTCGTTGCCGAACCGCCGCGCCGAAATCGCCTACGATCTGGCGCCGGTGCATTGGCGCCAGGGCATTGCCACGCAGGCCTGCACGGTCGTCACTGACTGGGCCTTGCGGACGCTGGGCCGGGCCCGCGTGCAGGCCACGGTGCTGGATACCAACACGGCCTCGGCCGGCGTGCTGGAACGCTGCCGCTTTCATCGCGAAGGGCTGTTGCACCACTATCGCGTGGTGCGCGGCGAATCGCGCCATTTCTGGATCTACGCCCGCATCTGGCCGCCCCCCATCGTGGGCGCGGAGTGCGGCTAAGGGTGACGGCGGCTTCTCTGACATGCCGGGTCTGCTTCATGGTGTAGACCAGGTTCGCACCAGTAGCTGGGCCGCCAGGCCTCGAACGATAAGGGATGCTGCGCGTTGGCCAGTTCCAACGTTACCTGGGCAGGCTTTGTAGGCGAGCCAAGCTGCGGCTGGTAGTTGTTTGACACGATTTGGTGAAACAGCCAACCACGTCGTTGCGTGTCGTATCGGAAAATAGTGTGGCTGACCCAATGATTCCATCCTGACGCCACGCCTTCCTGGTAGATGAAGGCCCCGTTGTTGATCCACAGCCCGTTGCTGCCATCGCCGTACGGGTCGCCACTGCCTCCCCCATCTGCAAGCGTGACTATCGTATCGTTGCGAGCGGCAAGTCGGTAGGTGCCGTCGGGATTCGCCGTGAAGATAAGCAGCGCCCTTGGCGACGGATGTTGCACGGTGTCCTGGGCATGATGGATGATTACCAGGTAATCGGTGCGTCCGCTGTTCGTGAGGTCTCCGCCCAGGTAGTCCAGCGCTTCGAATCCGTCGGGGATAAGTCTGGCGACAGCGTTGGGAAGGTCGGACTTGTCGTCGCGTTGCGACGGTGGAATTTCGTTTTCGTCGTTCCTGGGGGGCTGATCTGCGGGAAAGGGCATTAAATCCGTTCGCCATGCCTCGAACGGTATCGGATGCTGTGCATCGGCACTCGTGACGGTCACGTCGGTGGGATCTACCGACTCGTTGGGATCGACGTTGGTGAAAATGTCATTGTGCAAAAGCCAGATGTGATGACGGGTGTCGTAGTGGAACGTGACATAGCGAGTCCATGGGCGGGCTTGCTTCGCAATGCCTTGCTGAATGGTGAAATAGCGGCCTTTGATCGCCAGACCGTTGCTACGGTTGTCCGTGTAAGGATCGCCGTTGCCTTGGCGGTCGCTACCAGCGCGCATGATGGCCGCATCATTTCTGGCAGCAAGCCGATAGCTGCCGTCGGGCTGCGCCACGTAAATCAGCAACGGGCGGGACGAGGGCGCTTGCGCCGATTCCTGGGGATGGTGTAAGACCACCAGGTAATCGGTGCGTCCGCTGCCAGTGAGGTTGCCGCCCAGGTAGTCCAATACCTTGAACCCATCGGGAATGCGTTTGGCGATGCTGTTGGGAATGGGGGGCTTGTTGTCGCATTGCGAGGGGGCCAGCCCTGCCCTGCACTGTTGGGCGCCGGGGGCGTTTGTCCAGCAGAGAAAACAAAGCAGGGCAACGACGAGCTGTTTTGCGCAGGACATAGGGCGATGTACTTTCAGGGCCGATTGACCCGGGGTAGGCAATGGGGCTAACGCGGCCTTGCACAGTGGACAAGGATAGCGGCGGTTGTTGGACGATGACATGGCGTCGTGCCAATATGGCTGCCGCGCAGCGTACCAGTTTGGCCTCCTGGCCAACGTAACTACATAATTCGACTGCATGCCCGGCTTGCGCACGGGTTTGAAATCTTCCCCGTTGGAAACTTCTTATTCATGACGTCCGCCCTGATCGTGATCGATGTGCAACGCGCCCTGTTCGAAACCACGCCCGCCCCTGCCGACGCCGACGCCGTCCTGGCGCGCATCAATACGCTGACCGATCGTGCCCGCGCCTGCGGCGCGCCGGTGATCTACGTGCAGCATGAGGCCCCCGGCAGCCCGATGGATTACGGCCTGCCGGCCTGGCAGCTGGATACGCGGCTGCAACCGGCCGAGGGTGACATCCGGGTGCGCAAGACCACGCCCGATTCCTTCCTGCGCACCGATCTGGCCGACGTGCTGGCAGAAGCTGGCGTTACGCGGTTGGTCGTGTGCGGCTATGCCAGCGAATTCTGCGTCGACACCACCGTGCGCCGCGCGGCGGCGCTGGGCTTTCCGGTGACGCTGGCGGCCGATGCCCACACCACGCAAGACAAGCCGCATGCGCCCGGCGCCCAGATCCGGGCGCACCACAACGCCACGCTGTCGTCCATTGCCAGTTTTGGTGTCAAGATCGCGGCCATCCCTGCCGCCGACATCGTCTTTGGCGGCCCGGCCGCCGCCTGATACCTCATGGATCCCGAACTGTTGTCGTTGCTGGTGACGCGCACCATGCCGTTTGGCAAATACCAGGGGCACCTGCTCGCCGACCTGCCCGGGCCCTACCTGGCGTGGTTTGCGCGCAAAGGCTTTCCGAAAGGCGAGCTTGGCCGCTTGCTGGCGCTGATGCTTGAGCTGGACCATAACGGCCTGTCTTCCTTACTGGATCCTTTACGGACCGCGCCGCGCGCCTGGCCGGGCCAGCCGCCCGGGGACCAGCCGGCCAAGCCCTCCGCCGCCAAAGTGGCTGGCGCCAAGTCCTCCGCCGCCAACGCATCGGGTGCGGCGGCGGCCCCCAAGCGGGTGGCCAAGCCCTGATCCGGGCGTAGCCGCCCGCCGCCGGGAAACCGCAAGAAACAAATCCCGCGTCGGGCGTAGCGTCTTGGCACGCTCACGTGGCGCGCCCGGGGCTACCATAGACCGGCGCGTCACCGGACGGGGCAGTTGATCCTGGCCGGCTGGCGCGCATTCATTGATGAGAGGTCGCCATGAAAAAACTTCCGCTGTCCGCCGTCTTGCTGGCTCTGGCCTGCGTGGCCGGCGCGGCCCACGCGCAGAGCGCGGCGCCGGTCACCCAGGAATACCAGTATCCCAGCCAGCGCTCCAAGGACGGCAGCCTGTCGCCTCCTTCCACCTTGCGCATGACCGTCACGCCCGACCCGAATTCGGCTCCTGTCGTGATCCGCGATTCGCCCGAAAGCCAGGCGGAGTACGTGCGCTGCCGCGAGGTCTCGGACCGCGCCGCCGTGTCCAATGCGCAGATGCAGGCCGGCGTGGCGCAATGCCTGCAACAGCTGGAACAGCGGCGTCAGCCGCAGTAGCGGCAATCGCGGCAGTAGCCGCAATAGCAGCAATAGCCGCAATAGCCGCAATAGCGGCAACGGCAGCAATCGCGGCAATTACGGCAATCTCGGCAATCTCGGCTATTGCGGCAATCTCGGCTATTGCGGTAACGGCGGAAAGTCTCAGCCCCAAGCCTGAAGCAAAGCGCAGGCGGCCACCCTGATTAGGCTGCCTGCGCTTGACCGACGAGCGCCGCCTACGCCTGGCCGGCCATCGCGGCCTGGCGCGCTGCGCCGCGCGCCCAGTACCAGGTCATCAGGCCCGCGGCCCGCACCACCGGCAGCATGGCCGCATTCAGCGCTTCCCACCCGAAGGTGTCCAGCGCCGGTCCGGCGGCCAGGGTTGCCATGGCGGTGGCTGCATAACGCAGCATCTCGGCCGCGCCCTGGGCGCGGGCGCGTTCGGCCGGCCGGTACGACTGCGCGAGCAGCGTGGTGCCGCCCACGAACATGAAATTCCAACCCACGCCCAGGCAGAACAAAGCCGCGTAGAACGCCGGCAACGACGGCGACCCCATCGCAATCAACGCGCTGGCCACATTGAGCAGCATGCCCGCCCACAGGATGCGGGCCAGGCCGAAGCGCTGGATCAGCGCACCGGCGAACAAGGCGGGCGCGTACATGCCCACCAGGTGCCATTGCATGATGCCCGCGCCATCGCTGATGGTGTGGCTGCAGGCCACGGCGGCCAGGGGCGCGGCCGTCATGATGAACATCATCGACACGGACCCCACCACATTGTTCGCCAGCGCCGCCACGAATATCGGTTGGCGTGCGACCTCGCGCAGCGGCCGCGCCGGCAGGCCGGCCTGGGTGTCGCCCGCGTGGAGCGGCGCGTCGATGTCGCGGTAGAACGCCCACAGCAGCGCGGCGGACAACAGCGCCAGCCGCGCCACCATCAGGTAGGCCCCGGCAAAGGTGACCGGGGCGAACAGGTCGCGGCTGGCATTGGCCAGCGCGGGGCCGGCAATGGCGGCGCTGACGCCGCCGGCCCTCACCACCGAGATCGCGCGGGTCTTGGCGGCCGGTTCGACCGCGTCGGCGGCTGCCAGCCGGTAGTCCTGGCCTAACGCCTGCAACACCCCGACCAGCGAGGTGCCGACGCAGAAGGCCCAGAAGTCCGAATGAAACACCGCCCAGACCGAGATGCCGCCGCCCACCGCGCCGGCCAGGGCGCCCAGCGGGAAGCCGTTGCGGCGGCCGATGCGCTGAATCAGCAGCGTGGCAAACCAGGTGACGACGGCGCCCGCCACGGTGATCAACGCGAAGGGCAGGGTGGACAGCGCCTTGTTGGGCGCCAGCATGTGGCCGGTCAGGGCCGTCAGGGTCAGGTCGATGGAAATGGCGGCAATGAACAGGCCCTGGCAGACGGCCAGCAAGCGGGCGTTGCGTTGGCCGGGGGTAGAGCGGGATGACGGGCGCATAGGGGCGGTGGGCAGGAAAGAGGCGGACCCCGGCCAGGGGCGGCACGGGGGATCGGGGCACGAAGTCCGGGGCACGAGGCTCGGGTTTGACAGCGTTTACTGTAGTGAGGCAGACTTTGGCGTAAATGACATAATTCCCTCAAAAAACGCCATCGTGTTCCTCTGGCCTGAATGACACGCCTTGCAGACCGATGCGGGCCGAAATCCATGCCAGGCCTTTTCAATCGCTACAGGCGCTTGCCATGCCCCATGTCGTCGCTTTCCTGCTCGTACCCGACTTCCAGCTGCTGGACATGTCCGGGCCTGCCACCGTGTTCCAGACCGCGGGCGCCTTGGCACGCACGGCGGGCGCGCCGGCCTATACGGTGCTGACGGTATCGGAACAAGGCGGCCTGGTGCGCAGCACCAGCGGCATCGAGATCCAGACCCGCCCCTGGCGCGGCGTGCGGGCCGACACGCTGATCGTGGCGGGCGGCGAGGGCGCGCGCGAATTCGCGGTCACGCCGGGCATGCGGCGCACGCTGCACGCCCAGCGGCAGGCGGGCCGGCGCCTGGCCAGCGTGTGCACCGGCGCCTTCGTGCTGGCGGGCGCCGGCTTGCTGGACGGCCTGCGCGCCACTACCCATTGGCGCCGCGCGGCCGCGCTGGCGCGCAACCATCCGGGCATCCGGGTCGACGCCGACAAGATCCACGTGCGCGATGGCGATACCTGGACGTCGGCCGGCATCACCGCCGGCATCGACCGGGCGCTGGCGATGGTCGAGGCCGATCTGGGGGCCGACGTGGCCGCGGCCACGGCGCGCGAGATGGTGGTGTACCACCGGCGTTCGGGCGGCCAGTCGCAGTTCTCGGCGTTGCAGGACCTGGCGCCCGAAAGCGATCGCATGCGAGCGGTGCTGGAACATATCCGCGGTCATCTGGGCACGGCGCTGTCGGTGGATCAACTGGCCGAAGTGGCCTGCGTCAGCCCACGCCAGTTCCTGCGCAGCTTCAAGGCCGAAACCGGCGAAACGCCGGCCAAGGCGGTCGAGCGCATTCGGGCCGAAGCCGCGCGTGGCCTGATCGCGGCGGGTGACAGTAGCATCGAGAGCATCGCGCGGCGGGTCGGCTTCACCGACACCGAACGCATGCGGCGGGCATTCTTGCGGGTCTACGGCCAGCCGCCGCATGCGCTGCGGCGGGCGGCCAGAAGCCAGGCGGTTGCCGCCTGAGCGCCGTCCTGGAAGGCAAGCAGTCACGGCCTGAAAACCGTGCGCCAAGCCAGGCGGCCAACGCCTGGGTACCGCCGGTTGCCGTCTGCTTCCCGGTCGTTGGCTTGGTCGCGGCAAAAGGGTAATAATATTCAATCTCAATAAAGACCCTGCGCCCCCGGGCCGCCGCCGTGACCGCTATCACCCCTGAACTCGATTGGACCCTGCCGGCCGCCACGCCCGCCAGGTCGCTGGCCGGCGGCACGTTGCAGTTCGACCGCAGGGAATGCGTGCAGGAAGACCTGGCGCCGGGCCTGAAATTGGTGCTGGTGCTGGAAGGCGAGCTGCGCTACCGGGTGCCCGGGGCCGCCGCCGCACAGGTCAGCGGGCCGCTGCTGCACCTGAGCCTGTGCCGCGATCCGCTGCGCATGGAGCACGATTTCGCGGCCCGCCGCGCGCTGCGCTTCGTGTCGTTGCGGACGTCGCTTGCGCATCTGCAGGACGCCCTGGCAATGGAACCCGCGCAGGTCGCCCGCCTGCTGCGCGCCTCATATGACGACGGCCCCTACGCCGATGCCAACCTGCGCGTCGGCGCGCCGCTGCTGGCGCTGGGTCGGCAGATGCTGGCTTGCCCGGTGCAGGGGCCGCTCAAGCGCCTGTACCTGTCCGCCAAGGCGCTGGAACTGACCGCGCTGGCGCTGGCGGCGTTGCAGCCGGACAAGGCGGCGGCCGCGGGCGTGTCGCGCGCGGATGCCGAGCGCCTGCATCATGCGCGCGACCTCGTGCTGGCGAATCTGCAAGATCCGCCGGCCTTGCCCGAGCTGGCGCGCCGGGCCGGGATCAACGTCAACAAGCTCACCACGGGCTTTCGCCAGCTGTTCGGCTGCAGCGTCTACGCTTTCGTGCGCGAACAGCGCATGGCGCAGGCCCATGCGCTGCTGGCGGCCGGCGAGATGAGCGTGTCCGAAGCTGCGTACGCGTGCGGCTACACGGATTCGCACTTCACCAAGGCGTTCCAGCGGCGCTACGGCGTGCTGCCCAGCGCGCTGGCCGCGGGGCGCGGCTGAAACGGTAGCTGCTGCGCAGGCGGCATCGACTTCCGTCCCGCGTCAACGCGGCCGCTATCGGCAAGGGCGGCCATATCCCTGCGATCCTTCTGAGCCCCGTTTTCAAAGACTGCCGCAATCACCAGCAATACTTCCGCAATCGCCAGCGGCAGGGGCGGCCTCTCTCTAGAATTACTTGAGAATAATTCTCAGTAATAAAGAAAGAGGAACGGCGGTGCACATATTCAGGAACGCGGCGGGAACGCCGTGCGGGCAGGCAGATGTAAACAAGATCAAGATCGGCGCAATCTGGCTGCTGATGCTGGCCGCGGGCCCCGCGCTGGCGGATGACACGGCCACGCTGCCGGCCGTCACCGTGAGCGGCGAGGGCGCCGCCACGGCGACGAACACGTCGTCACTGGGCAAGCTGCCGCTGACCCTGCGCGAAACGCCGCAGTCGGTCAACATC
>JACAFY010002034.1:0-10455 GCA_015252635.1 Dictyostelium capitatum
GCGCGTCGCACATCTGCGCGGCCACGCCCTAGTCGGCCGTGGACGTGGCGCGGTGCGGGTCCAGCGAGGCGTTGTCGGCGGCGCCCGAACTGATGCGCAGCAGTGGGCGATCCTGGGCATGGGCGGGCGCGGTCAGGCCGGCGCTACAGGCCGCGAACATCGCGGCGGCGAAGACGAAAGAGGCAGGACGTTTCATGACTTCCCTTGTGCGCCGCACGGTGGCGGCTTGTCGTGGTCTGCAGTCAGAGGTACAGCGTGCTGGCAGACTAGAAGCGGCAAGCCCATGGCGTCAAAGTCCTATATCTACATATCCTATTCCCCAGGGTTATACGATGGCGCTTGCCTGCGGGGCCTCCCCACGGGCGGCGGGCGCACCTAGTGGTTAGTACTGATACGCAGAAAAGCGGCAAATTCAGGGAAAACACCGAGGCCATGGCCGCACCTGCAAGCCCCTGCCCGGCACAGGGTCTCGCTTGACCCGGCGTCTTGCTGCCCGTATTGTTATTTGAACGAACATTCCACAAAGACCGCCATGCGCACCAAGGATTTCGAACCCGACGACGGCGCCGACGCCGCCATGCAGGTGTTCTGGCAACGCGGCTACGCCGCCACGTCGGTGCAGGATCTGGTCGACGGCACCGGCCTGGGCCGCGGCAGCCTGTACAACGCTTTCGGCAGCAAGCAAGGCCTGTACGAGGCCGCCCTGCGCCGCTATCACGACCTGACGATCGCCAACCTCGAACTGCTGGCCCGGCCCGGCACCGCGCGCGAACGCATCGGCCGCCTGCTCGATTTCATTGCCGACGACGAACTGCGCGAAGCCACCCGGCGCGGCTGCCTGGTGGCCAACGCCTCGCTGGAAATGGCCGGCCAGGACGAAGCCGTGGCCGAACTGGGGCGGCGCAATTTCCAGCGCCTGGAAAAAGCGCTGGAGAAAATCCTGGCCGACGCGCAAGCCACCGGCGAGATCGACGCCGGCAAGTCGCCGCGTGCGCTGGCCCGCTTCATCGTCACCACCATCCAGGGCCTGCGCGTGGTCAGCAAGGGCAACAACGCCCGCGAACGCCGCCAGTGGCTGGCGGACGTCGTGGCGGTGGCGCTGGGCGCGCTGTAGCGCCCGTTTTCAACCCCCGCGGTCGCCCTGTGGCGCCCGCATTTTTTTACCCCTTATTGGAATGATCGTTCCAATTTAACCTGTGTTTCAATCCCCGCGAACCATGACACCCCCCTCTTCTTCCTCCGCGCTGCCCGCCAGCGCCAGCCTGCCCGACACCCCTGAAAGCCTGCCGCTGGGCAAACTGCTGGCCATGGCGCTGGCCGGCTTCATCACCATCATGACCGAAACCGTGCCCGCCGGCCTGCTGCCGCAGATCGGCCAGGGCCTGGGCGTCTCGGAATCCCTTGCCGGGCAACTGGTCACCCTGTTTGCCGCCGGCTCGGTGCTGACGGCCATTCCCATCATTGCCGCCACCCGCAGCTGGAACCGCCGGCCCTTGCTGCTGCTGGCGCTGGCCTGCCTGTGCCTCTTCAACGTCGTCACTGCGCTGTCCAGCCACTACGTGTTGACGCTGGCCGCCCGCTTCATCGGCGGCATGGCCGCGGGCCTGCTGTGGGGCCTGTTGGCCGGCTATGCCCGCCGCCTGGTGCCGCCCCGCCAACAGGGCCGGGCGCTTGCCGTGGTGGGCGCCGGCCAGCCCCTGGCGCTTTGCCTGGGCGTGCCCGCGGGCGCCTGGCTGGGCAGCCTGATGGACTGGCGCGGCGTGTTCTGGATCATGGCCGGCGTGTCGCTGGCGCTGGTGGTGTGGGTACGCGCGGCCGTGCCTGATTTCGCCGGCCAGGCCGCGCGCCGGCGCCAGTCCATCGCGCGCACCTTTCTCATGCCCGGCATTCGCCCCATTCTGTTCGTGCTGTTCACCTGGATCCTGGCACACAACGTGCTCTATACGTATATCGCGCCCTACCTGGCCCACCACGGCCAGCCAGTGCAGGTGGATGCGGTGCTGCTGGTGTTCGGCGCCAGCGCCGTCGCGGGGCTGTGGCTGATCGGCCTGCAGGTGGATCGCCGGCTGCGCGCCATGACGCTGGCGTCCCTGGCGCTGTTCGCCCTGACCGCGTGCCTGCTGGGATTGGCCGGCGACCAGCCCGTGGCGGTGCTGATCGGCGTGGCGTTGTGGGGCCTGAGCTTCGGCGGCGCGCCCACCCTGCTGCAGACCGCCATCGCCGATACCGCTGGCGAGCACTCGGATGTGGCCCAGTCGATGCTGGTCACCATCTTCAACCTGGCGATTGCCTGCGGCGGCGTGCTGGGCGGGATATTGCTGGATACGGCGGGTGCGGGGTCGTTCGCCTGGACAGTCGCCGCGGTGGCCGCCCTGGCGCTGCTGGCCGCGTGGCAGGCGCGCACGCACGGCTTTCGGGCGGGCCGTCGGGCTTGATGTTGGGCGGCTCGCGCGCATAAATAACCACAACCGCGCCTTTGCTGACATCCAGCTGTTGGACAGACACGCTACCTGCGGGTAGGATTTTTCCCGCAAGCGAAAGATAGCGATCAAGTCCATCCTGGAGAAGTAGCAGAATGAATAGAAACCGCAGCGCGCACGCCCCCTTTTTTTCTTTGTCGGCCCCGGCCCGGCAACCGGCAGACGCCCCTGATCGCGGCAGCGCCGCGATCATTTCCCCTCCCCCCTTCTTGCACACCGCCCTGGCCATGGCCATTGGCGCGTCGGTGCTGTTTGCGTGGCCCGCAGGCCCCGCGCGCGCCGCAGGCGGCAATGGCGCCTGCTCGGTGGCGACCGGCACCTGCGTCGGCGGCACGGGCGGCACCGCCACCAACCCCAATGGCTCGGACGGCACCCTCGCCGATGAAGCCAACAGCATCGGCGGCACGGGTGGCGGCGGCGGCGACGTCAGCCTGACCACGGGCGTGGGTGGCAGCGGCGGCGCGGGCGGAGCCGGCGGCACCGGCGGCGGGGGCGCCCCCGGCGGCACGGGCCAGGCCGGAGCCGGCGGTATCGTGGGCGGGGCCGGTGGCACCGGCGGCGCCGGCAATGGCAGCAGCACCGCCATCAACGGCGCGGGCGGCGGCGGTGGCGGCGGCGGCGGCGTGGGTGCGCTGCTGTCGGGCGACTACAACAATTCAGGCACGCTGGTCGGCGGCGCAGGCGGCGCCGGTGGCGGTGCGGGCGGCGCGGGCAACGGCGCGGGCGGCAATGGCGGCGGCGGCAGCGGCGGCGGTGGCGGCGCGGGCGCAGGCGGCCTTCTGCTGACCGCACCCGGCACGATCAACAACTCGGGTTCGATCACCGGCGGCGCGGGCGGCTTTGGCGGCGGCGGTGGCGCCGTGAACAACGGCATCGGCAACGGCACCGCCGCGGTCGCCGGCTCCGGCGGTGGCGGTGGCACGGGCGGCGACGGCATCCTGGCCACCTCGGGCGGCACCATCGTCAACGCCACCGTCGGCACCATCACGGGCGGCAATGGCGGCAATGGCGGCGGCTCGGGCAGTTCCAGCACCAGCGCCTCCGGCGTCACGGCCGTGGCCGGCAACGGCGGTGCGGCCGCGGCGGGCGGCAGCGGCGTCTTCCTGACGGGAGGCAGCACGGTGCTCAACGCCGGCACCATCCTGGGCGGCACCGGCGGCAATGGGGAAAACGGCGCGCAAGCCACCTTCCTGGGCGCCCTGCCCGGCACCACGGTCACCGCCGGCAGCGGCGGCGTGGGCGGCAATGGCGGCAACGGCGTGCTGGTCAATGGCAGCGGCGCTGTCATCAACAACGCCAACGCCACCATCGCGGGCGGCAATGGCGGCACCGGCGGCGGCGGCAATGCCCAGAGCGCGGGCGGCACCATCAACGGCGGCGCCGGGGCCGACGGCGGCACGGGCGGCAACGGCGTCCTCTTGAACCTGGGCGGCTCGGTCCTGAACCTGGGCACCATCCGCGGCGGCAACGGCAATCGGGGCGGCGGCGCGGGCCAGGTCACCGGCGTCGGCATCGGCGGCGAGGCCGCGCGCGGCGGCCATGGCGTGTCGGTGATCGGCGACGCCGGGGTGACCAACCTGGCCGGCGGCGTCATCATCGGCGGCGAAGGCGGCGACGACAGCGCGGGCGGCGGCGGCAGCGGCGGCATCGGCGGCGATGGCGTATCGATCTCCGGCAGCGGCACGGTCACCAACAGCGGCCAGATCACTGGCGGTGGCGGCGGCAACGGCGCCAACGGGGTCAACGGCTCGGGCGGCGCGGGCAACAGCGGCGGCGCGGGCGTGCAGATCGTGGGTGCGGGCCGGGTCACCAACGTGGCCGGCGGCAAGATCACGGGCGGCAACGGCGGCACGGGCGGCGGCGGCACCGGCACCGGTGCGGGCGCCCTGGGCGGTACCGGCGGGGCCGGCGGCGCGGGCGTTGAAATCGCCAACGGCGGCTCCATGGTCAACACCGGCGACATCCTGGGCGGCAACGGCAACCGCGGTGGCGGCGGCGGCGGCGCTGCCGGCGGCGCGGGCGGCAACGGCGTGCTGGTCACCAACAATGGCGGCAGCGTGCTCAACCGCGGCACCATCACCGGCGGGGTCGGCGGCGAAGGCGGCACGGCCGGCGCCGGTGGCGGCACGGGTGCAGCGGGCGCAGGCGGGGTGGGCATCCAGGGCCAGAACATCGCCATCGTCAACGAAGGCGTCATCACGGGCGGCCTGTCCGGCACCGGCACCCAGGCGCGCGCCATCCAGTTCACGGCCGGCACCAATTCGCTGGAGATCCATGCGGGTTCCAGCATCTCGGGCATCGTCGATGCCAATACCGGCAACAACACGCTGATCCTGGGCGGCACGGCGTCGGGCAGCTTCAGCGTGTCGGACGTGGGCCCCGGCCAGCAGTACCAGGGCTTCATCGCCTTTCACAAGACGGGCACCAGCACCTGGACGCTGACCAACGCCACCACGGCCGTCACGCCATGGACGCTGTACGGCGGCACGCTGTCGGCCAGCCAGGACAGCAACTTCGGCGCCACCAGCGGCAGCCTGACCTTCAACGGCGGCACGCTGCAGCTGGGCTCGGCCTTCGACCTGGCGGCCAGCCGCGCCATCGTCGCGGACACGGGCGGCGGCACCATCGACACCAACGGCTTCAACAGCACGGTGTCGCAAGGCATCACCGGCACCGGCAGCATGACCAAGGCCGGCGCCGGCATCCTGACCTTCAACGGCAACAACACCTACAGCGGCGGCACCAACGTCAACGCCGGCACATTGGTGGTGGGCAGCAGCGCCGCCCGCGCGGGCGCCCTGTCCGGCGGCGGCGCGGTCGCCGTGGCGTCGGGCGCGACGTTGGGCGGCTACGGCAGCGTGACCGGCAACGTCACCAACAACGGCACCCTTGCCGTGGCAGACGCCACGCCGGGGCTGGCGGGCGGCGCCAAGGGCAACTTCACGCTGACCGGCAACGTCACCAACAATGCGCTGCTGCAAGTGGCCGGCGCGGGCATCGGCAACACGCTGACGGTGTCGGGCAACTACCAGGGCAACAACGCCACCATGGCGCTGAACACCCGCCTGGCCGGCGATGGCGCGCCGTCCGACAAGCTGATCATCCAGAACGGCGCGACCAGCGGCGCCACGGGCCTGCGCATCACCAACGTAGGCGGACTGGGCGCGGCCACGCCCGGCAACGGCATCCAGGTAGTGCAGGCCGGCGCGGGCGGCACTACCTCGGCCGGCAATTTCTCGCTGGGTGCGCCGGCAGTGGCCGGTCCGTATGAATATTCGCTGTATCGCGGCAGCCGCGATGGCAGCGATCCCAACAGCTGGTTCCTGCGGTCCACGGTGGATTGCGCCAAGCCAGGCGTGCCGGCCTCGCTGTGCCAGGTGCCCCCCGGCACCACCGAGCCGCCCACCGGCGTGCCGGACTATCGCCCCGAAGTGTCGATCTACGGCTCGCTGGCGCCGACCGCGCTGCAATACGGGCACACGCTGATCGACAGCCTGCACGAACGCGTGGGCGAGCAGGAACGCCGCAGCAACGCCAACGGCGACCCCCTGGCGCTGAGCAACAACCGCGTGTGGGGCCGCTACATCGGCATGAGCGGCAAGCGCGAAGGCTCGGCCGACGGCATCTACGGCAACGAAGGGCCGCGCTACGACTACGAGTTCAACGGCGTGCAGATGGGCGCCGACCTCTGGCGGCGCCAGCGCGACGACGGCCATCGCGACATGGCCGGCCTGACCGGGGCCATCGGCTACGCCAAGACCAAGGTCGACAACTACGACGGCAACAAGGCCGGCGAAGGCCGCCTGAACGGCTATTCGCTGGGCGCCTACTGGACCCACTACGGCCCCACCGACTGGTATGTGGACACCGGCGTCATGGCCACCTGGTACCGCATCCGCGCCAACGGCTACCGCGACCTGCCCGAACTGAAGACCGACGGCCTGGGCCTGGCCGCCAACGTCGAAGGCGGCTACCCCTTCCGCCTGAATCCGGAATGGGTGCTGGAACCGCAGGCGCAGTTGACCTACCAATGGGTCAACATCGACTCGGCCCACGACGGCGCGGCCAACGTGCGCTTCAAGAACGTGGAATCGCTGGTGGGCCGGCTGGGCGTGCGGCTGGCGCGCACCTGGGCGCTGGACAACAGCAGCAAGCCGCGCACCATCACCACGTGGGGCCGCCTGAGCGTGCTGCACGAAGCGATGGGCAACCCCAAGACCGAGTTCTCGTCCGAGACGGGCTACATCCCGTTCCGCAGCGACGTCAGCGGCAGCTGGACCGAAATCCTGCTGGGCGTCAGCGGCTCGGTCAGCGACAACATGGTGCTGTACGCCAGCGGCGGCTACCAGGAAACCTTCTCGGGCGGCAAGGCCAGCGCCTGGAACGGCAAGGTGGGAATGCGCTGGCAGTGGTGACGCAATGCGCTTTTGCATCAGCGATGTCGATCATCAATATCCACTAAACTGATGCAATAACCGCGGCGGGCGGCGCTGCCTAGCATACAGGCGCACCGCGCCCGTCCGCGGTGCATTGCCTTTGCCACCCGGAGTTTTCCCTTGAGCGACATCTATCACTTCAGCCGCGGCTCCGCGCCGCTGCTGATCTCCATTACCCATCTCTGCAGCCAGATTCCCGACGCGCAGCGCGCCCGGATGACGCCTGTCGGCCAGCAGGCCGGGGACACCGACTGGCACCGGGACACGCTGTACCAGTTCGCCGACGCACTGGGCGCCTCGGTGCTGGGCGCACGCTATTCGCGCTACGGGGTGGACCTGACCCGCTCGCCCGACGACGAAAGCCGGTCCCCCCGCCAGCCCACGACCGGCCTGTGCCCGACCCATACCTTCCGCGGCGAACCGCTGTACCTGAGCGACGCCGCCCTGACCGACGACGAACGCGCGCACCGCGTGCAGAACTACTGGCAGCCCTACCACGCCAAGCTGCGCGAAGAACTCGACCGCATCCGCGCCCCGCACGGCACGTGGCTGCTGTGGGAAGCCCATTCCAGCGCCAGCGTGCGGCCGCGCCTGTGCGAGGGCAAGCTGCCCGACCGGACTCTGGGCCCCGCCGACGGCGCCAGCTGCGCCCCCGACATCCTGGCCGCCATCGGCGAACGGCTGCCCGGCTGCGGCTACACCTCGGCCCTGAACGGCCGCTTCAAGGGCGGCTACATCACGCGCCCCTCTGGCTCGCCGGCCGAAGCCCACCCCGCCGTGCAGCTCGAGATGTGCCAGTCCACCTACATGGACGAGGCCTACCCCTACGGCTACCAGGCGCAGGCCGCGAACAAGGTCATTCCCGTGGTGGAAGGCCTGGTGCGCGCCGCGCTGGCGCAGACGCTGGCCCGCAAGCGCTGAGCCGGCCCCCCGCCCGCCTGAATGCCGCCGCCCATGAACCGCTTTTCGGTCAGCGCTACCGAGAACTATCCTGAATGGAGCCTGCTGCTGCCCTGGGTGGCGGTGGTGGAAGCGGCGTCGGTTTCAGGCGCGGCGCGCTTGCTGGGGCTATCGCAGGCGGCCGTATCGCAGCGCATCAAGCAGCTCGAAGCGGCCATGTCCACCGAACTGCTGGACCGCAGCACGCGGCCGGCGCGCCCCACACCGGCCGGTGAACTGCTGTTCGAGCACGCCGCCCGGCTGCTGGCGCAGGCGGGCGACATGACGGAAAGCGTGCGCAATCTCAGCCGCGCCAAGCGCAACATCGGGCGCGTCGGCTGCGTGGACTCGTTTGCCGGCACCCTGGGGCCGACGCTGATCCACGGGCTGTCGGGCGCGTCGCGCCAGATCCGCCTGTGGTCGGGCATCACGCCCGTGCTGGACAAGCAACTGGAAGATCGGCAACTGGACCTGGTGGTGACCACCAGCGCGGCCACCGGCAAGCCCGGCATCCGCAAGACCAGCTTGTTCAGCGAGCCCTACGTACTGGTGGTTCCGCGCACCATGGACATGGACCGCATCACCACGCTGAAAGAACTGGGCAAGCGCGCCCAGTTCATCCGCTACAGCGCCCGCTCGGTCATCGGCGCCGAGATCGACCGCCTGGGCGAGGCGCACGACGTGATGATCGAGCGCACCTTTGAATTCGACAACACCGACCCCCTGCTCAGCCTGGTCACGGCCGGACTGGGGTTCGGCATCAGCACGCCGCTGTGCGTCTGGCAGTCGCGCCATTTCGTCGACCAGTTGCGCGTGCTGCCGCTGGCGCCCTTCCTGGGCATGGCGCGCAGCGACGACGCCAGCCTGTCGCGCAGCTTCTACCTGGCGGCCCGCCCGCAAGAGGTCGGCAAGCTGCCGACCGAGGCGCGCGACGTCATCCTGGTGGCGATGGAACGGCTGGTGCACAAAGACATCGCGCCTGCGCTCGGCCTGCCGCCGGCCACGCTGTGGCGCAGCCTGCGGCGTTGATCCCGCCAGGCCCTGTGCAGGCCGGCCCCTCTGCGCGCCAGCCCGCCCGGCGGCGCGCCGATCCGCTGACGAACCGGCCCCACCCTCGGCGACGGGCGCGCGCCCCTCACAGCGCCGCGGTCAGCGCCGGCACGGCCTCGAACAGATCCGCGACCAGGCCGTAGTCGGCCCCGCCGAAGATCGGCGCATCACCATCCTTGTTGATGGCAACGATGGTCTTGGAATCCTTCATGCAGGCCATATGCTGGTTGGCGCCAGAGATGCCCACCGCCACGTACAGTTCAGGGGCAACGATCTTGCCCGTCTGCCCCACCTGCCAGTCATTGGGCGCATAGCCCGCGTCCACTGCCGCACGGGAGGCGCCCAGCGCCGCCCCCAGCTTTTCCGCCAACGGATCGAGCAGCTTGAAGTGCTGCGCGCTGCCCAGGCCCCGTCCGCCCGACACGACGGTGCGTGCGCCGCCCAGTTCGGGGCGTTCGGACGTGACGATTTCTCGGCTGACGACGCGGGCCAGCCCCGTATCGGCCACGGCGGCCACGTCTTGCACAGAGGCGTTGCCGCCGCCCGCGGCCGCGTCGAACGCCGTGGGGCGGATGGTGGCCACCACCACCGGATAGGCGCTGCGCACCGTGGCGATGGCGTTGCCCGCGTAGATGGGGCGCTTGAAGGTGTCGGCGGCCACCACGTCAATCACGTCCGAGACTTGCGCCACGTCCAGCAGCGCGGCGATGCGCGGCGCGACGCTCTTGCCCTGCGCGGTGGCGGCCAGGAGGACGTGCGTGTATCCACCCGCCAGCGCCACCACCTGCGCGGCCATATTCTCGGGCAGGCCGTCGGCCAAGTGTGGGGCCTGGGCGAGCAGCACCTGATCCACGCCCGCCACCTGCGCGGCGGCATCGGCCACCGCCTGCACGCCGTCGCCGGCCACCAGCACGTGGATGGGCCGCGCCAACCGGGCGGCGGCGGCGATGGCATTGAGGGTGGCGCCGTGCAGCGTGCGCCCATCGTGTTCGGCAATTACCAGGACGGTCATCAGATCACCTTTGCTTCATGCTTGAGTTTGTCGACCAGCGCGGCCACGTCGGCCACCTTGATGCCGGGCGCGCGCGCGGCGGGCGATTCCACCCGCAGGGTTTCCAGGCGCGAAGCCGGGTCCACCCCAAGGGCGTCGGGCGAGGTCACGTCCACCGGCTTTTTCTTGGCCTTCATGATGTTGGGGAGTGTGACGTAGCGCGTTTCGTTCAGGCGCAGGTCGGCCGTGACGACGGCCGGCAGCGCCAGATCCACCACTTCCAGGCCGCCGTCGACCTCGCGGGTAATGCGGGCTCGGCCGGCGTCTATCTGGATGGCGCGGGCCTGCGTGGCCTGCGGCCAGCCCAGCTGCGCGGCCAGCAGCTGGCACGGCTGGCTAGGGGGGTCGGCTATGGCCTGCTTGCCCAGGATCACCAGCGACGGCTGCTCGGCCGCCACCACGGCGCGCAGCAGCTTGGCCACCGCTAGTGGCTGCAAGGGGACGTCGGTCTGCAGAAGCACGCCCCGGTCCGCACGGATGGCCAGCGCGGTGCGCAGCG
>JACAFY010002045.1:0-10455 GCA_015252635.1 Dictyostelium capitatum
AAAATTTTTTAAAAAAAAAAAAATTTTTTTATTTTTTTTTTTATTAAATTTTTTTAAATTTTTATAAAAAAATTTTTTTTTTTTTTTTTTTTTTTTTTTTTTTTTTTTTCATTATTATCAACATACTATAAAACAAACACACGCTTATAAGCGACACCACTACCATCAATTATGAAATCAATATTTAAAGATATAAATAGTATAGAATATTCAATTAGAGATACATTTAAATCATTATCAGATTGCACATCAACATTGGAGATTCAAAATTTAAATGGTCATATTAAATCAAACCTCGAAAAGTTAAAAGAACTATTAAAAGAAGCAAATGATAAACTATATGAAAGAAATAATAATACAATTGAAATTGAACAAATGAAAAAAGAGTTACAGTTTCATAAAGAAGAATATGAAAAGTAATTATCATTATTTATTCTTGCTATGCAACATCAACAGATATTGACTCTAACACCATTATAAACTTTAGTTTAAAAGTATTACAAAGAAAAGCAAATTTACAAACAACTAAAAATTTACAAGAGAAATTCAAACAAGATAAAAAACTTTTACTTTCGGGTAGCGAGAAGATTGTGTCACAATCTAGATTTTATTCAAATCAAACTTCAAAAGCAGATATATTAAAAACTTCAATGTCATTAACAGACACTTTAAAAAGAACAAGAAATTTTATGAACTCTCAAGTTGGTAGAAGTTCAGATATACTTCACGAAATAAGTAGGTCTTAAATTAGTGTAAAACATTTGCGTATCATTATTTTATATATTTATACTAAACAATATTTTGAATTTATTATAACAGATGAATCATCAAAAATTGTAGATAAAACAGTTAATCAACAAAAAGAATATGAAAATAAGACAACAGAAGGAAAATCATTATTAACAAAACTTAAAAGAAGAGATATGACTGATAAGTTATTAATTTATTTTGGGTTACTTGTATTTTTATTAATTGTTTTTTATATTTTCAAAGTTAGATTTGCATCACAATTTTTTAATTTCTTTTTCAGCAGTAGTGCTAAAAAAGTAATAACAAAATAAACATGTGACAACAAAAAAAAAAAAAAAGAACCTAACACAATTTTTATATATATGAAAAAACATTTAAATCTTTTCTATGAATTTTTAATCAAAAAAAACCTTTTTTTTTTTTTTTTATTTTTTTTTTAATTTATTTTGGGGTTTATATGAAATTTTTTTTATAGCTGTTATATTAAATAGTAATATTAATAAATGATATCAAATAATTTTGACCAGCTAACAACATCATTGTCGTCAGTTACTACAACAAATAATAATAATGGAACAAATAAAATAAATTCAAATAGTAATAATGCATCACCTTCAACATCACCAAGATTATTATCATCTTCATTTAAAATATTATTAAGAAATAAAAAAAAACACAATAAAAATAATAGCAACCAACAACAACTCTTTGATAATGATGAAGATGATGATGATATAAATAAACCAATAACATTTAATAATTTACCAATTGAAATAATTGAAAAAATATTTTGTTATTTATTTGTAATTGATATATGTAGATTATCAAGTGTTTGTAGTTTTTGGAATACATTATCAAAATCAAATAAAATTTGGGAAAACATGTACATTAAAAGATCATTTCATTGTCAATTGTTAAAACAAAATCCACATGATATAGATTTTAAATCTGTATTGAAATTACAAAAAACAACTGCATCAAATTGGAGAAATGGTAGATACAAAACAACAACATTAACAGGTCATACTGAATCAATATCATCTATATTATTCACTGGTAATAGAATATTAAGTTCATCAAGGGATCAAACCTTAAAGTAAGTTTAATTAAAAGATAAAAAGTTATTAGTTGTTATCAACTACTAACCTTTTCCATTATATTTAAATTTACAGGATTTGGGATTACTATTCAAATGAATGTATAAAAACATTTAATAATAAGAGTATTATTAATGTAATGGAAAAGGATATAGATAATCAACGTGTTGCATGTGGTACATTAAATGGATTTATAAATGTTTATAATTTGGAAACAATGGAATTGGAACATTCTGAAAAGGGTCATAATGGATTTGTCATGACAATGAAATCAAATTTAAATTCAAATATATATTGTACAGGTTCAAAAGATAAACAAGTTAAATTATGGAATTTTTGTAATAATGAAGATAGTAGTGATGATGATAATACAGATGTAATATTGAAATTAGATAAATCAAATAAAATATCACTTTTAATTAAATCATTAGGGTACCATTCAGCAACAGTTTCAAATATTGAATGGTGTAATAGGAATAATCATCATTTATTCACTAGTGGTGGTAATATAATTAAACAATGGGATATTGAAACAGGTCAATTATTAAATGAATTTTCAAATCAATCAACTAGAATTATAAATCCAACTTGTTTATCAGTAAAAGATGGTTTAATTTCAGCTGGTGGTGAAGGTGTAATTTCAATATGGGATTCAAGGGATACTAGTACACCAATTAAAGAATTACCAACTACTTCTCAAATTTATTCATTACAATGTGAACCAGCTTTAAATTCATTTGTAACTGGATCAGCTGATCAAAAAGTTAAATGTTACAGAATATTTGATCAATTAACATGTGAACAAGAATTCATTGGTCATACTCAACCTGTTAGTTATGTTCATTATAATCCTGCTTATATTTTATCTGCAGGTCTTGATGGAAGTGTGTTTATTTGGAATTATGATAGTTGGTTTAAACAACAACAACAACAACAACAATTACCAACTATAAATAATAATAATAATACATCCACCAATACATCAATCAATACTAATAATAATGGTAAAAGAGTTGGTAGTTTTCATAAATTGGAAGGTAATTCATATATACGTCAAACATATTCTGATGAATCTAAAATTATCAGTGGTTATCATGATAATGTTATTAAAATTTGGGATTTCGCTAATCCTAAAAATGAAAAAAAAGATAATAAATGTAATTTAATGTAAAATATTTAATGTAATAATAGGTCAAGCAATTGATTGTGTGTGTATGTGTGATTTTTAAAAAATAATCTAAATCTGCAAATTTGTAAATTTGTTTTTTTTTAAAAATATCTTTAAAGTTTCAAATAAAGAGATAGGTCAAAAATAATACAAATATTTTTATTTTAGACCCTGCAAACCCTCTTAGATATTAAATATTAAATTTACTTTTTATCATAATAAAAATTTAATTTTGATTTTTTAAATTAAAAAATCACCTTTTTTTTATTCTTTTTTTTAAAAATAATCGTTCTTATTAAGATATTAAAAAAAATGAATATATATCTAATTGTTACAATTATTATTACTACTTATTTAATATTATTTAAAAATGTAAGTATAAATAATAAATTGGGTTATTTCATTTATGTATATTAACATCAAAATAATGTTATAATTATTAGAATGATAGAAAGAGTAAAATTAATTCAAAGTTACCAGGGCCATTTAAATTACCAATAGTAGGTAATTTATTATCATTTAAAGGTGTGAAAAATCCACATTTATTATTTGAAGATTGGTATAAAAAGTATGGTACTGTTTATTATGCAAAAACTGGTAATCTTGATATGGTTGTGTTAACAGAATATCCAACATTAAAAAAAGCATTCATTGATAATTCTGATGCATTTGCTGATAGATTTCAAAGAAAAACAAGATTTAAAGTTAGTAATGGTCAAGATTTAGTACATTCAAATGGTAATCTACACTCAATATTAAAATCATTAGCACTTTCATCATTAACACCAACTAAAATTAAACAATTTGAAAATAAATTCATATCTAAACAAATAACTCAATTAATCAATACACTGGATAAATATGCAGAATCTGGTAAACCATTTGAAATTAATAATTATATTAAAATGTTTTCATTAAACATTATCATTTGTTTTACATTTGGTGAAAATTTCCCATATAATGATATTCAAGAAGTATTAAACATTGTTAATGCAATTGGTACTTTTATAACTGCTTCTGGTTATCCATTGTTGGTGGATTATTTCAATATTCCTTCATTTTTAGTTGAACCATATTGGAAAACTGCAACACCAAAACTTTATACAGATTGTTATCAAATTTTATATAATTATGTAAATTCATTAATTGAAAAGTTTAAAAAGGATCAACAAATTAATGAAAATGAGACTATACTCAGTAAAATGATTAAAGAATATGAAAATGGTAATATTAAAGAATGGGATTCAATTGTTGGTACATGTATTGATTTATTTATGGCTGGATCAGATACAACTGCAAATACAAGTACTTTCACCTTGGTTGAAATAATTAATAATGTTGATATTCAAAATAAAGTATACAGTTCAATTTCAAATGCAATTGATCAAGATGATATAAATAATGATCAAATAATTTTAACATATAGCAAATATCGTGATTCAATTCCATATTTATCAATGGTAATAAAAGAAACGCATAGAGTTCACCCAGCTACTGTTATAGGACCACCACATTTATGTAAAGAAGATACTATTATTGATGGTCATAAAATAGCAGCTGGTACTCAAATTATTCAAAATATATATGCAACTCATAAATGTGAAAAGAATTATAAATCACCTGATCAATTCATACCCGAAAGATTCATTGATACTTCACAACCAAGTAAACTTTCTCATTTCGGATTAGGTCAAAGAGATTGTATTGGTAAGAGTTTAGCTCAATCCGAATTGTTCTCTTTACTAGCTTCGTTAATTAATAGATATGAGTGCGTTAATCCAAATCCATCAATTCCATTAAATGATGTTGGTACATTTGGTGCTGCATTTAGATGTCCTGATACCTCAATTATAATTAAAAAAAGATAGTAATCAGTTTAATTTTAAAATGGTTATATAAAAAAATAATAATTGGTTTATATTCAATCCAAGTATTAAATTTAATAAATATTTCATACTTGAATTGAGTTACTCTTTTATTTATTTATTTATAGTTAATTTAATAAACAAAATATATTTTTATGTTTATTTGTTTATATATTTTATGTTAATTTTTTATAATCATTATTTTGAATGTTATAAACAATCTTTACACCATTTGGAAAAGCATCTTCAATTATTGGAATACCATAATCAATACTAATTTTTAAAAGTAAAAGACTTTTTGGTAGTATTCCATTTACTATCTTTTGATTGAAAACATGGCCAAGGTTTATATATTGTATAGTTGGTGGAAAGAAACCTGGCTCAATTTTTTGATCCCAATATTGTGCAATGAAATTAACTAGATTTGGTAAATGTGTTATTGCATCTTGATCAATAATGAAATCATTTTGAACGGAACTAATATATAATGTTTTACAACTATTTGGTATAGTACCTCTTTTAATTCTTGAACAAACATATGGTCCAAATTCCAATGAAGTAACTGAATTTGGTATATTTAATAATTGTTGTTTTGTTGTTAATTTATCGTTGATTGTACTATCATCACCACTACGATTTAATTTTGATTTAACTTTATCAAATATACCATTTTTTAATTCTTTTTTCTTTTGATTAGTACCATTATTATTACCACCATCTGAAGTTATACATAATGTTTTAACTGATAATGGTATTACACCTTTTGGTATTCCTTTTTCTGCATGTTGATTCATTGTTAATTTAACTACTGTATTTGGAATTAAACCAACACCAATTTCTAAATCATAACCACCTAAATCTAATTCTGTTAAAGTGGAAGGTAAATCATTACAAGATAATGATAAATTTAAATTGTTCCAAAACTTTCCAAATTTCAATACCTGTAATCCATCTGGTAACACTTTTTGATCACATGATGAAATTGATTGATTAAAAAATGGACAAAATGAAAGTTTCTTTATTGATTTACCAAGTGTATTACTATCAAGTGGTTGTGTTGAATATAATCTAACTAATGATGTTAATGATGGGATTGATGATAAATCATTTGGTGAACAACAATTACATGTATTAATTGGATATGTAATTTTATTTACTGTTGATGGTATTATCATTGATGGTGTAATATCAACATTTGATTTATCCATTTTAAAATGATTTGTAAATTTAATCTCTTGTAATGCAAATGAAGGGAAATCACCTACACCCAATATTTCATCACCACAATATTCAATTGATATTAAATAATCTCTTTGTTCATATTCTTTAATTTCTTTTATTGTTTTAAATCTACGAAAATAATTGATATTAAATAATTTAACATGTTTGAAAATTATTGATTTCAAATATATATTATTAAAAATTTTAAAAAATAATTTATTTTCCATTTATTAAAAATACAAATAGTAACTATATTACTATTTATATAAAAATTAAAATTAATATGTCACTCATTTTTACATTCACTTTTTTTTTTAAATTTTTTTTTTTTCATTGAATTTTTATATAAGAATAATTTTTTCTGAAATATCTTTTTTATTAAATTTCCAAATAAAAGATAATAATAATAAAAAAGAATTTCCTTTTTAAACAATTATTTGTTTTTTTAAATTTTTCTAATATGCTGCACAAAATAAATAGAGACCCACCATCCAATTTTAGAAAAAATGAAAAAAAAATTAAAAAATGAAAAAAAAAAAATTATGGTCATTTTGTATTTTAAACTAAATTCAATTGTTTTTATATTTTTAGACAGTGATAAGTTTTGTTTGACACCAATTAAAGCAGAAGCGAGAGTATCTGACATTGCACATTTGTCTTTGGTGACAACTCTATTTGATGTTGAAAACATACGCTCAACATTAATTTGTGTAATTTGCTTGTCTATATTGTTCTCTAATATCATTAACTCTTGATTTTGGCTCATTGTTTCTATTTAATCTTCTTAATAATTCTGTTTTACCTTCTTTATCAATTTCTTTTAAGATAAGTATCTTTCAATGTGTATATTTAAAAAAAAATTGAAAATAACGGTAAAAAATAATAAATTCGCTGAAAAAAAAAAAATTTTGGAAATTTTGAAAAAAAAAACTGAGAGTAAATACCCCAGGAAAACTAATAAAAAAAAAAATACATAATCGCAGTTTATTAAAAAATTTTGTTATTATTTTTAGAAAACTAAAAAAAAAAAATTTGGTCAACCGTTATCCAAAAAAAAATTTCACTTTCGATTTTGGTATTTTCGTTTTTTTTTTTTATGAACATTACAATATAAATTAAAAGAAATGGTCAAAGATAATTTCATATTAAATTTAATGGTTAATGCAAGTAAAGAAATAAAGTTGAAATGATTAATTATGAATTAATTAAATTGGTATTAAGTGAACCATATTCAGTTAAAGTTACATATAAAATGTTAGAATGTGCAATCAAATCCTGAAATATTACAAATTTTAATAAATTCATGTGATGATAACGATATCATTGAACAATTAAAGAACACTTCATTATCAAATTCAATTGAAAATTCAAAATATAGTGATCAAATGATGGAATTCATATTAAACAATCCTACAAAACTTTATAATGTACCAATAAGTGTTAATAATTTTGGTGTACCAATATCTAAACAACCAAAGAAGAAGAAGAAAAATAAAAAAGAAGTAAAGAATATGATCGTAACTGATGAAATTGATAATCCTATAGATGAAAATGGTGTTCAATTAATTAAATTTAGAAATGCATTTAAAATTAAATCAAATATCATTAAAAGAAAATTATTTGAATTGGGTTATTTTACAAATGAATTGGGTTGTAAAATTGATTCAAGTTATTCAACAGTCGGTAGAAAATTAAAGAAATTATTTCGTTTTTATTCAATTTCATTAAATCTTCAATCACATTATTTAAAAATGTATTCTGATGATGATGATGAAACATATGATGGTATTCATTTATCAATAATTTTCAAATGTGCACTTGAGCAAGCAAATTATAGGCTATTGAAATATTTATTGAAAAAAAATTTTAATATTAAAGAATATGAAAAGTATGTACCACGAATAGATATTGATGAAACCAGCAACAACAACAACAACAAATTTACAAATGAATTTATAAAATATTTTACAATTTGTTATAATCAATTTAATTTAAAGGATTCTCGATTTGGAAAAGACTATGGTAATAGATTTATTATCAAATATTTATTCTCAATTAAATCAAATAAAAAATATCAAGATGCAATTAATTCAATTGATAAAAATTATTTTAGAGATAATATTCCATTGAAATGGTTTAATATTGGTAAATTAGAATTTGATGGGCCAAGTACAATACTTATCGAAAATATTCAAACACTTAAAATGGTAATTAGAAATAAAGAATATATTGATTCATATATTGAATTCAAAACTAAACATCATAGTAAAGATTATCATTTAAAATCAGCCAAATTAATTGAATATGCAAAAAGTAGATTCCCATCATTATTTAAAGTTACTGGATTTAACCAATTATTAGGTTATAAAATTTATGATTATGCATTCTCTTGGGCAATTTATACATGTGATGTTGATTCAATTAAATCAATATTCAATAATGATGGAATGTTAAATCATAAATATAGGGATTTCAAAAATATTAAACCAGAATTAACCAATGGTATAGATGTGTTGAGATTAAATCATTCATACACTATACCATTTTCATTTTCTAATCAACCAATTTCAGAAGTTATTAAATTACTAAATTATTTTAATTCAACTGGTTATAAAGAACTTGAAAACTATGCAATAAAGCAATTATTACAATGTATAATTCAAACTAGATCATATTCAAATGATGATTTATTATTATTAAAAATCAATTTTATAAATGATCATATACCAATTAATTTATTATTAGATTCAATTAATGGTATTTCAGAACCAAGATTAGTTTTAATAGTTTTAAATAATTGGTTAAAATCAAATAATGGTCAAAATCAATTATATTTATTAAATTCGAAAATGAAATTAGGTTTAGATTCACGTGAATTTGATAACTCATTTAAATATTATATATATGAAGATGATAGAACAATTCACCTTGATCAATCAACTTTATTTTTTTCGAGTCCAAAACCAAAAGATTATACTGTTGATGGAATAATGGCCAATTATAGTACTTCAATCAATCAATTTCAGATATAATTGAAACAATTGAAATTATATTATCATCTTCATTTTTTGGTGGTATTAGTGGTAGTGATGAAATTTCAACTCTTCAAAATATTATAAATATATTTTATAAAAAATTAATTAGATCACATTATATTAATTTTAATGAAATCTTAAAAATACGTAATACAATTTCAATTAAATGGTTCGACAAATTTTCAATTCCATTTGTTTTCAATCATACATTATATCATTCATTTTATTATATTGGTATTAAATCATTAAAATTAATGAAATTCATTTTATCATTACCAAAAATATTTGATCATTTAGAAGAAAGATTAGATACCTTTGATAAATTTAAAGGATATGAAAAAAAAGGTTTCTATCGAATTAATGTAAATGAAAAAACTTTATTATTACAATTATTAAATCCAGATTTATATACAATTGAATTCATTATTTCATCAACAGTTTTAGAATTATTTGAAATAATATCAAAAGATTTATTATTTTCAAATACTCAAATTTATTCAAATACAATTATTCATCATCAGAATTTAGAATCATCACTTTATACACTTTTAGAAATTAGAGATTATCAATTATTCAATTGTCAATTAAATTTAATACAACAATTTAAAATTAATAATTTTTCACTTTCAAAAAAATTGGTTGAAACTGCTTATTCAATATTAAATGAACAAAGATTTAACTCATTTATTGAATTTAATGGATCAAATTCAATTAAAAATTTAGTATTATCTCATAAATTAGATTATATATATATTCAACCTTGTTAACAATCAATTTATAAAAGATAATTTTAAAGATTTTACTTTTAAAGAACAACAACAACAACGACAACAACGACAACAACAACAAAAACAACAACAAAAACAAGAACAACAACAAGAACACCGATTCATGAAACATCTGCTAAACCTAAGACAAAAAAAATATATACGTAGGAAAGTGAAAGTAGAGTATGAAGAGTATGGGTCTGATGAAGAGTTTGGTGAAGAGTATGGGTCTGATGAAGAGCTTGATGAAGTGCATGGGTTTGGTTTAGAGTTTGATGAAGAGAGTGATGATGGAGAGTATAGGTTTGGTGAAAACTTTGATGAAGAGAGTGATGATGAAGAGAGTGATGATGAAGAGTATGATGAAGAGTATGAACATTAAAAAAAATAATAATAAAAGTTTTAAAAAGGTATCTTTTTTCTTTTTTCTTTCCTTTTTTTTTTTTTTTTTTTGTAATTATTTATATTTTTTTATTTATTATATTTATTTAAATAAAATTGATTGTGTAGGGGGGGGTGTGGAATGGGGGCCGTCTGGCTGTTGTAAACAAA
>JACAFY010002056.1:0-10433 GCA_015252635.1 Dictyostelium capitatum
TTTTTTTATATTTTTTTTTTTTTTTTTTTTTTAATTTTTTTTTAATTTTTTTTTTTTTTTTATAATCCTTTTTATATTATGTTTTTTTTTTTTTTTTTGTTTTATTTTTATTTATGACACACAAAATTAATAATAACAAAGAATATATAATAAATAAATACAATGAATATAAAATCAATATTTACAAAAAAAAATAAAAAAAATAAAAAAAAAGAAATTAAAAATTATTATATTGAAAACAATGAAATTGAACCAACCAATGGTAGTATGCAAGTAACAAGTCAAGAATTTGAATATTGTGGTATAATAGATAAAGGAGAAACAGATTATAATGAACAACAAGATAATGGTATTTTATTTAAAAAGGTGTTTTTTGAAAATCAAATTACTCGTACAACCATTTTATATCATTTAAAATTATTTAATATACATTATCATCAAAGGGAATTCACTTTATATCAATTAAGACATTATAAATACAGTGAATATTTAAGATCAATATTATTGAAGTTGGATAAAACATCACCATTAATATTGGATGATAGACAAGGCGATATAACTTCAAATCATTTATCATTGTTACCACATAATATCAAATATTTAGAATTTCCATCAAAATTTAATTCACCAATTCATATAGATTCGTTAAGTGGATTTCGTTCAATTACAAGTTTAAAATTTGGAAAGAATTTTCAACATCCAGTACCAACAAGTGAATTTTTACCACCAAAATTAAAAGTATTATCATTTAGTGCTGGTTATTTCAATCAAGTATTACCAGTTGCAAATTTTTCAAGACATTCAATTAAAACATTATCAATGGGTTCAAATGGAAATAAATCAATTGAATCTGGATCAATACCAATGGGTGTTACAAGTTTGGTGATTGGTGATTTATATAATCATAAAATTAAACCTGGTATGCTTCCACCATCTTTAACGTCGTTAACATTGGGCTCAATATTTAATAGTGCAATAAATGTTGGGTCATTACCAAATACACTTACAACTTTGATATTTGGTTCACATTATACACATGAAATTAAAGTTGGCCAATTACCTCCAAGTTTAACTCATTTGGAGTTTGGATATGCAAATAATCAAAATTTAAATGGAGGATGGTTACCAATTTCATTAAAAACATTGATTTTAGGTTATTCATTCAACAAGAAAATTGATATTGGTACATTATCAGAAAGTACCACACCATTTTTAGAATATTTGGATTTAGGACACGAATTCAATCATACCATTGAAATTGGAAGTTTACCAAATTCAATTACACGTCTAAACTTTAGTTCAAATTTTAATTGCAAATTGGAGGTTGGAAGTTTACCAAATAAATTAAAACATATAAATTTTGGTGAATGTTACAACGAACAAATTCAAATTGGATTATTACCAAATACTTTAATCCATTTAAAAACAAGTAACACATTTAATCAACAAATAATTGCAAATTCACTTCCTCTTTCATTAGAGTGTCTTGAATTTGGAAAATTATTTCAAAAATCTTTTCAACCAAATGAAATTTCCCAATTGACATCGTTAACAAAATTATCAATTGGTCATACAAATTTCAATGAACATCAATTACCTCATTCAATTAAAATTTTACATTTACTTTCGCCATTGACAAGAAATATCAATGTTAATGAAATTCCAGATACAATTAACAAATTAAAGATTGATAATTTATGTACTGATTTAAATCCATGTTCAATTCCGACAACAAATAAATTATCAACACTGGAATTTGGTCCGTATTTTAATAAAAAAATTCAACAAAATTGGTTTAGTAGTGGTAGTGGTACAAATAATCATTTCTCTTCATTAACTTGTATTCATTTTGGTTACTTTTTCAATCAACCTATAGAACCATTTTCAATTCCTTCCACTGTAATTCAATTATCATTCGGATTAAGATTCAATCAAGATCTAAGAGATGAAGGAGTATTACCAAAGAATTTACAAATATTGGATTTAAATGATAGTTTTCCAAAAATTGATATGTCAAAATTACCTTCAACTTTAACTTCTTTATCTTGTTACAATACAAATCAATTATTTTTGGATCATTTAGATATTGATAAATATCAATCAATTATTAAAGTTTTAAAAAATCCAAAAATAATTAAATCTCATAAAAAATAAAAAACATTATTTAGATATAGTTGGTGATGATAATAAATTAATTGATTTATTTAAAATAATTAATATATTTTTTGTAAAAGATTGAATTTTCAGAGATACAATATTCTTTAAAATTTTGTTTAGTTATTGAATCTGAAAATGAATTTACATTTTCCAATAGATAATCAAATAAGTGAAAATGATTAGATTCAATTACATGTTTAACAAATGGAATTTCTGTGAATAATTCAGGATTTGAATCTTTTGAATAAATGAATTCAATAACTTGTAAACGACCAAATTTTGCTGCACCATATAACAACCACGATTGTGAGGTGTGAAATGTCATGTTTGTATATACATTATAAACTGAAAATTTATTTTTGTTATAACATGATTCAATTGTTGATAAATCACCAACTCTACCCATTTCAAATGCAGTAATTGTATCAATATATTTATCTTTTGTAATTGGTCTTGAATATAATCTATGGTAATTTGGTTTTGATGATACACCATATTGATAAATTAATGAACTATAATTATTAAGTTTTGAAGAATCTTCTACCCAATCTAAAAATTTAATATATTGATTTCTATATGTTTTTGAACAAATTATATCTGTTGCTACAAAGTAACTAACATTTTTTCCAATGATAACTTTAAAAATTGGTATTATAATTTCATCAAATTCTTTAATTGTTAATTTGTTTTCTAAATAATTTGGAACTTTAATACATGGTAAAACTGTGTGTGATGAATATTGATACCCACTTTCAATAATATATTTAAATAATTGTAATCTTTCAAAATAAATTTCTTTACATTCTAAATTTCTTTGTATACCACTTTTAAAATTGATTTTTTGTTCTTCTTGATGATGTTGTTGTTGTTTATTTAATATTTCAAATTGTTTAAATAATTCTAATTTATTAAATTTTAAAAAGAAATTAATTGACCAATCATTTAAATAAAAGTGATTTTTGAAATGATTAAAACAGAAATTCAATAATTCAATTGAATAAATGTATTTTTGAATTGGTAGATTAAATTCTTTAGTGTTAATTGAATTTAAATCAATACTTGATGGAATTAATTTAATTGTTAGTTCCATTAATGATAAATTATCAGTTTGTATTATTAAATAAATTAATAATTGATAATGAGAAATTGTAATTTTTGAATTTGAATTCATTGAACCAATTACTTGATTTATAAATTCAGTTTGTTTATCTTGATCACTTGAACAATATTTAAATAGTAATTTTGAATTTTCTTTTTTATTCTTGAATTCATTTAAACTTTTTAAACATTTTGATAAATTAATTTCATTTTTGATAATGTTATTAAAGTAATTAAAATCACCAAATTTTAATGATTGAATAAAATGAATTGTATTGAATATAGTTGGTGTAGTTATTGGTTTTTGATTATACATTAAATTATAAATATATGTATATTGTTCAATACCTTCTTTAACTGATATAAATAATTTTAATAACTGTTTAATATCACCATCTTCTTTATCATTTGTTGTAATTGCACTAATAACTTTACTTTTTAATAATTGTTTTGACTTTAATTTTGTTACAATTGATTCAAATCCTTTTTTTGTAATATTATCTGATGTACCATCTTGTTGCTGTTGATTTAAATTTAAAATTAATCTACATGAATGAATTAAATGATTTAGTGTGTTTGGTATTTTATCTTCTAAAAATGATATAATTGATATTTTAGATTTGATTTCTTTTGTAATTAATTTTGAATTCTCTAAAATATAATTTAATGTTTTAATTGATGATACTTGATTCATTATTATTAATGATTGAAATACCAATTTGAAATCTTTTTTATTTTCAAATGATTCATCCAACATGTCAATTACAAGTTTAATTATTTTCTTTGATGGTGATTTTTGTTTAAATAATGATTTTACAATTTCAATTGGTGTTGTTGTTGTAGTTGTTGTTGATGATGATGATGATTTTGAATCGTTGGTACATATTTTAAATTGTTTATTATTGTGATTTAAAAATGTTGATAGTGCAATATAGTTATTTGTTTTAATTGATAATTGTATAATTTTATTTGTACTTTCAATATAATTTGAATAATTTGAATATAATGAATTGTAGAAATCAATATCTGAATGAATTGATTTGAAGATTCTTTTAAAATCAAATTTGTTAACTCTTTTTGATTTATTACTGCCATCATCTAATATTGTATGAAATCCACCGCATACTAATAAATCACCTCTTGATACTTTATATTTTAATAATTGAATATAACCATTTTCAATTATCCAATCAACATGAATTATATCATCATATTTGAATGAATCATAATATTTGCTAATTGTTTCTTCTTCGTTTGGTGTTGCTAATTTATTCAATATTTGATAGAAAATGAATTTATTTCGAATTAATTTCCAAAATAATGTTTCACATTTATTATCTCTTTCTTGTTGCTCAACGTTTGTCATACTGAGGTTGGTATGTTTGGTTGGTTTGTTATTTATAAAAAAGAGTGTAAAAATGTCCAAAAAAAAAAATGGAAAAAAAAAAGAAACCTTTTTTGCAAAAAAATATTTAAAACATAAATTTATAACTTTTTATCAATGAAATAATTAAGAGTGAAATAATTGTAAACAGAATAGTCTCTAAACATTTTATCAGTTATATAAATTGAATCCTTTAAAAATTCAGTTATTAAAACATTATCTGTTTTAACTGATTGTTCAACAAAATTTCTTAGTTCAATTAAACTGAAGACACCTTGACTAGCGGTTTTCTTTTTTTGTAAGAATACATGTTTATGATTTAAATGAATCCATTTTATAATTTCTAATTGACCATTTACAATTGCTGCACTTATCAACTTTGATAAAAATACTGGATCATTTATAAAACTATTATCAATTGAAATGAGTTTTGATAATAATTTAATACTACCTTGAATACCAATTTTAATTGAATTGTTTAATTTCGAATCATTTTTAAATATTAAATCGATAACTGGTTGATCCAATAACCCATTTTCAATGTAAAAATTTAAATTTGAATCACATCTTTGATAATGAAATCTTCCACCAATTTTAAATTCATCATTGTAATTCAATTTCATCCATTTGAAAATCTTGAAGAATGAAGCAGGTGAATGACCATTAAATATTTGAGTGATATCCATTTTTAAACTTGTGTTAATTACTATATTCATAATTAATGATTCATATAATAAACCACTATCGTGGAAATGATCAATTATACTTTTAACGTTGTCTTCATTTAATGAGTAATTTTGAGGTGAATTAACAATATGATTTGCAATTGATAGTAATTGTTCAAATTCTGTTTGTTCACTTTGAAAATAACTTTTCATTCTACCAAAGAAATAATGAATATCATTTTGATTAATATTGAGTACATGGAAGTAATCATTGAATCTTGTTAACTTCTGGTTTTGTATTACTATTTCCAAATAGTTATAATTGTACCATGCAAACGTTCCATATTGGTTGGCGAATAAATAATTAAATTCATTGAATAAATAATCCATCATATCAATTGATTTAATTTTATTTGGAAATCTTGTACTGGATATACTAATGTTATCTTTACCAATTTCATTTGTAAAATATTTAATTAATTCCAAATCATCCAACTCAGTCAACATTCCAAAATAATCTGATATTAACGGACGATTTTTATATGTTCTCAATTTAACTCCATTTATAAAAGATTCTAAAAATGATAATTTCTTTTCTTTGTTTTCAATACATTTCGAAAATAATTTTGGTTTACCAGTTAAAGCCATAGTTTTACTAAAACTATAATAATGATTTTGATCAACATATCTTGAAAATATTTCAAAACAACCACATTCTAATGCAAATATTGCATCTGATTCTGTTATTTCTGAACCTAGTATTGGTTTATATAAATTTGTTTGACCATTTTGATAATAATGATAATATTGAATACATTTTTGAGTTTGAGTTGCATATGAATAATAATAGTCTAATAATTTAACGATTATTTCAAGATTAACACTTTTGAAATTGATTGGATCATTTAATTTTGATTTTAATTGTTGTTTTGAAAATGATGAATCTAATGTTGAAAATTCAAACAAATCAATTGGTGGTAATTGTTGTGTTTGTAAATCTTGTAATTTATAAAAGAGTATTAATTCTATTAAAGTTGATTCTATTGGATTAATTTTAATTGTTGATTTTAAATCAGATTTGATTTGATCATTCATGAATACCAATTTCTTTGTTTCAATTAAATAGTACAATTTTTTAAATGGTTTGATCAATGAATTAGATGATGATACTATAAAATTATTGATTTCATTTTTTGATATTTGATATTTAATTGTATTAACTTCTGGTATTGTTGGTTTTTTTACATATAATTTATATTTAAATAATGAATAATCTGGATCATCAACTGTTATATTTGAATTAATATTAAATGGTATTTCGGGATTTTCATTTATAAAATCAAATCCATTTAAAAAGTATTCAATTACTTTAATTGAACCACATTTAATTGCATATAATAGTAAATCAACATCTGGTTTAATTTGAAAATGATTTAAAAATTCTTTAATTGCAATTATACATTTTGATTTTATCATTACTTTTAATAAATCATTTTTATAATGAACCATTAAACTAACTTGATCTGTATAATTTTTGAATAAACTTGTATAAAACCCTGAATCTGATTCATGTTTAACACCACTGAAAATACCACTAAATATACCATAATCATATTGTTTGAAATGTAAATGTTTTCTCCTCTTTATTTTATCTTTTAACATGCAAAATTGATTTGATTTGATCATGTTTTCAACTGAAACAATTGAATCATATGATCTTGATAAATATGGTATTTGATTCATATTTGACATTATATGTTTGAATATGAATTTGTTTTTAAATACTCTCCAAAATGAAAATTCATGTTGATCAACATCTTTATTTGCTAATTGAGATACTGTATTAAATGGATTTGATTTACCTAATAACTCTTCTTGTTCAAACATATATCTATTTCTTTTTACAACTCTTTTAATCTTTTCAATTACTTCATCTGTTTTTGCATATGATGTAACTGCAATACCTGCTTCTTTTGCAATTGAAACTATATTTGGTCTTGATTTATCATCTAATCCTTTTAATATATTATCCCAATATTCAATTTTATCTTTATTATTGTCATTATTATTATTATTATTGTCTGACATTTTATATGTTATATTGTTGTTACATGAAAAATATTTTTTAAATAGAAAAAAAAAGAAAGTAAAAAAGAGAAAGAATTTGGAAATATTTTATTTATTTTTATTTTCTTTGATATTCAACTTTAATTTAGTATTTATAAATAAAAAGAAAAGTTTATTTTTTAAGAATTATTAATTAATTTATTTGTAATTGAATTCATTTGCTTTATTTAATTATTTGGAATACCTTGATAAATATTGTTGGAAATGACGACCTATCTGTCCATCTATAATCTCTCTTAAATGTTCCTCGTAAATTTCATTCGTTGGTGGATTATTTAATACCATAATAGAACTATTTAATATTGAAATTGAAGAGGATGCAATTGTAGTTACTAAGGGAGGTGTGTTTTCGTGACCTTGTAATAGACTAGATACATATAGTTCAACAGATTCTAATATAACATTATTTGTACCTATTGGATGAAATTCAAAGCCTGGATTTGGGGTTGGAGGTCTATCAGCTACAGCATCAGTAATATCACCTTCTGGAAGAAAAATTGCATATTCATCAATGTCTTCACCTACTAATTCTTCAGTGTATTCAGTTTCTGGGAAGTCATTAACTGGCACAACATTATCTGCTTGTACAATATTATCTTCTGTTGGTACAATGGGTGTTAATTCACCCGTCATTGTAAGAGGTCTTCTAAGTATAAAGTTTTTGATGCATTTAAATGTTGAAGTCATTGATTTAAAAAAATTTGATTTAACAATTGGTGTGATGAAAATTTCAACAGCTTTGTCTTTGATATGGCCAATCAATACCTGAATTTTATTGACAAAAACATTGATCTTTCCTAAAATATATTGCTTTTGTTTAGGACTTAAACGATACCAAATTCCAATACCAGCAGCAACACCAAATAAAAAACCAGCTAGAAACATGAATTTATTTGTTACTATGTAGTGAGATATCCTAATCATTGCCGATTGCAATGTTTGTAAAGAACCAACTGATAAAATATTTTCAAATGGTAGCATGTTGATATGCACAGTGGGTATTGCTTTCCCCGAGGCTAATTTAGATGAACCAACACGTGCAGAACTACGTAAAAGAGCTTCTTGAATAATTTTAGATGAAGCAGATCTACTAATTATCATTGGTACAGAATTCATGTTTGATTTTTTTTTATTTATCTAAATTTATAATTATTATTATTTGTGTAACGAAATGATATAATTATTTATTTTTTTTGGTTGTTATTATTATTATTTTTGTTATTATATTTTTTTTTGAGTCATAAAAATTAAATAGGTATTTATAATGTCTGAAATAGCTAAAAGATAAGAAAAAAAGTGATAAATTTGTAAATTATCATAATAACACACACAAAAACACTTAAAAATACACCTATCATTATCTCATACACACATTGTCAATATTTTTTGTTCAATTTTTAAGTTCTTCCACTTTAATAATAAAAAAAACAAAAAAATGGGGTGAAATTAAATATTGTAGATTACAAACCACTTTTTGTTATCTTTTGTAAATATTAATTTTATATGTGATGTTTTATTAAAAAAATCCTTATTCTATGATGGTTATAAATCAATAAAAAATAGATGTAGTAAAATTAAAAAAAAAGGTAAAAATATATATATATATATTTTATTGAATGATTGTTGATTGATTAATCCAACTTGATAATAAATCAAATTGATTTAAAGATATTGGTGAATTATCTGATAAAATTGTTAAAAATGATTTTTGAATTGCAAATGATAAATTATCACTAATTGATATGGAATGATTTAAATTTTCAAAATAATAATCTGTTAACCAATTTGAAAAATCTGTAAACCCATTATCTGATAATAACTGTTGCAATAATTCATTATTTTGATTATTACATTCTTTTATAATTGACTCTAATTTAATTAATTGATCTTTTAATCTACCAGGTAAAATTGCAAAACCACATAATTCAAAGATACCAACAAATTCTTTTTTAATACATTGAAGTGATGAACGAGTTAAAAATCTTGGTTGCTGTGCATTTCTTGGGAATATTAAAAATTCATATTTACCACTATCAGTATTCAATGTTGAAATCATTGAACATGTTTGTAGTGTATTATCAAATGATTCAAATGTACCATTTCTCCATGAATCAAATAATTTGAATACTATATTTTCAACTGCAATCTTTGATAAACCAATTACTTTTAAACAGCAACATGGATAATTTAACCATTGTACTAATACCATAGTATCATCTGTACCATTACCATTACTACCATTACTACCATTACTACCAATACATTTAAATTCTTTTATTACTTTTGCATTAAATACAGTAAATTGATAATCACCAGCTTGAAAATGACGATGTGATAAATTTGTAGCACCAGTACCAACACGATCTGTATTTGAAGCAATTTTATAACCAGGCATCATTTCACACATTTCCAACATTTCAATGATTGTATTTCTTGATAATATTTGAGGAGTATGTTTTCTATCAATTATGATATTATGATGTTTAAAGTATGGATATGGTGGGAATTGACGATACAATTCAGTTTCACCATTACGTAATTTAAATTGATATGCACGTAATCCTTTTCTTTTATCTGAACCAACATTTTCAAAACATATTACACATTCACCTTCAAAACATGAATAATGTGATGCACCAATTATAGCTTGACCAACAATTATTTCAGGTTTTGAACAATTAATTGTAACTTGAAATCCAATATCATCATATTGATGATTATAAAACAATGGTAATATAATATTTAAATTTAATCTTTCTGGTTGAATATATCCAGTACTAGTTGAAAATAAATATAAATAATTCATTGATTCTTTCCATCCTTTAACAGAATCAAATTTATTTCTATTTAATATTTCTTCTATATCATTTTGAATATCGTTTTGTGATAACATTGAATTTGTTTCTTCTATCATTCTTTTTTTTTTTTGTTTTTTTTAAAATATATAAAATTTATATTATACAAATCTCCGCGCCCACGAGACCGTAAGAGATGGGGTATGC
>JACAFY010002057.1:0-30650 GCA_015252635.1 Dictyostelium capitatum
TAATTTCAATTTTTTTTTTTGTTTAATGTAAAATAAAAAATTTTGTTATTTTTGTTTTTTTTTTTTTTTTTTATTTTTTTTTTTATTTTTTTTTTTTTTTTTTTTTTTTTTTTCGTTTTTATTTTTGATTTTTGTTTGTGTCGGTTGGCAATCTCTCATTAAATTTTGGTTGCACAACCTGAGATAAAAACCAAAGAGATTTAAATACAATTATTTTGGCTTACTTTACGTTGAAAAGGTTTCGTCTTCATTTTTTTCACATGTAATAAACAAACTAAAATTTAAATAAATCTCTTTTAATTTTTTGCACAACCAACCAAAAAGATAAAAACTATTATTTTGGCTGAATTTAGGTTGTTAAAAAGTTTCACCTTTGGTTTTTTTTTTTTTTTTTATTCCCTTGACCAAAAAATATGATTTAAAATAATTATTAAATAAAAAAAAACTATGTTACATGATAGAGCGTCGATGAAACACCAAGAGAACGGACACAGAAAGAGAAATAGATTACATCATGTGATAAAATTATTTCGGTAATTATAACACCTCCTTTTTCTTGTATTCTACGACAACTGTCGTAACAAAATTTCGGAAATTTTTATCACAACTTGGTGGAATTTTTTATATGTAACCGACTTTATTTTCCAATTTTTTTTGAAAAATTTTTACTATGTAAATAGCTACCTAAAGAAAAAAAAGGAGTATGTTTTGATTTTGAAATTGCGCCAAAAATGGGATTACATTTGAATAACTTTGATTTAGCGTATTGTAAATGAGAGTACAAGAATTAGCAAAAGTATTACAAGATTTAAAAATTATATTTTGTAAAAATTTAAATGATGTTGAAACCTGTGGGTGACTTTTTTTGAAAAATTAATATGAATGAGCGTTGTATGATAATTTTTTTATTTTTTAACTGTTATACCCCATATTTCCATAGCCACAAAAAAATTTCAAATTCAACAACTTCCATTAATTGGATATGTTAATTTTTTTTTTTTGATTTATTGGAAAAAATAAAAAAAAAAGGAAGAATGCCAGCCGTAGGTCTCTAAAACTAATAATCAATGATACATACCTCTTGATTTTCAACCTCTTGGTCTTCAAATTCTTTCTTATCTTGATTCATTATAAATACTATTTAGTGGTTGTGTCATTATATTTAAATTAATTTCTTTTACTTTTGTTAAAGTTGGAGATAATTCTAATCAATTAATTTTATTATTAAGGAAAGATGATGGATGAAGAATGTTTGTTGGCCTTGGTGTTGTTGGTCTTGTAGGTGCACGTGATCTTGGAACACTTTTATCAGTTGCTGTTGTTGTTTTTGGTGTTTGTTTTGATTTTATTATTAAGTAACATGTAATAAACAACAAACTAAAATTTAAAAATTTAAATGAATTCCATTAAAAAGATTATTCGTACACATACACAAACGCATACTCATACTATATATATATAACTGATTTACTGTCCTCTATGTTTGGAGAGAAGTACAATTACTATGCTAAGGAGTCTGTTTTTAACATACTAATTAGATAATCTAATACAAATAATAATTAATTACAAAAAAATATATAAAAATTATTATTCAATATTAACATAACATTTCAATTGACTCAAATTTTGACAATCTATCCGAATAGAGAATAAGACGTTCGAATTTTTTAAAAAATAAAAAAAAAAATAAATTAAAATTAATTTTTGCACACGCGATATTTTTTTTTCATTTTTTAATTTATTCGTTTTTCGGGTTTAAAAAAGTAATAATACAAAAACTATAATAACAATAATAAATTGTACAAACAATACAAACAACAACAACAACAACAATAATAATAAATTCAATATGACATATAAAGTTATCGCATTAGATTTAGATGGAACAATTTTAAACAGTGATAAAAAAGTTAGTGATAATAGTAGACGTGTATTACAATATATAAATAGAGAAGAATTTAAAAATTCAAATGGAGATAATGTATCTATTTTATTAGCAAGTGGTAGAGCACCATATTTAGTAGCACCAGTTGAAAAAGAATTGGGTATTGATTGTTATTTAATTGGATATAATGGTGGTGTTTGTTTTGGTAGACAATTAGAAGGTAGACCAACAGTATTCTCACATTTCATCGGGAATGAATCATTAAACAAAATTTATAAGTACGTTAATCAACATAACTTATTCTTAAATGTTTATGGTGATGGTATTGTATATGGTATTGATACACCTGAATTAGCAGAAAAACCAAGACGTTATTCAATTATGACTGGTATGTAAACACACTCCTTTAATAATAACAACATTAAAACCATATCATGCACACATCTAACACACATGTACAAACACCTACAACAACATAATATATATATATATATATTATAGGAGCAACATATAAATATGTATCATCATATGAATCATTAGGAAATGAATTTGTAGCAGCAAAATGTTTAATTATTTTAGAAGATGATAAAGAATGTGATGAATTACTCGAAACTATGCGTCCATTATTCCCAGAATTAAGTCTTGTTAAATCAAATTGTAAAAACAAAGATTACAAACAATATTATGTTGAATTTTTGGATCTTGGTTTAAATAAAGGTACAAGTGTAATGGACTTTTGTAAAACTAAAAACATTAATCCAAATCAAGTTGTTTCATTTGGTGATGCTGAAAACGATAATGAAATGCTTGCATTATCAGGTCTTGGAATTTGTTTAGCCAATGGTACTGATGTAACAAAATCAATTTCAAATCGTGTATCAAATTATACAAATGATCAAGATGGTGTTGCAAGAGAATTGGTTGAAATATTTAATTTACCAAAAGATTTAATTAAATAAACAACACAATGTGAAACAAAAAAAAATGAAACAACACACACATATATATTATATTTACTATTATTACTTTATTTAATTATTAAATTTAATTTTATTACCTTTAACAAATAATGAATTTAAATTTCTATCATCACCAAGATGAATGAATTTTTGAAAGATATCTTTAATTGTTTCACCATCAAAACAATCAAATGGAGAATTTGAAACGAATGGATCAATGATTTGAGCATCGAAATCTTTACCAACTTTAAAATTACCAATACGATGTTCAAGGTTTACAACTTTACTACCACCAACAGTTGCCAAATAGAAAGCTTCTTCATAGGTTAATGGTTTATGTTGTGGATTTGCAAAATGTTGAGAATTTGAACATTTAATGGAATCACGAATAACTTGAAGAATAGATGGAGAATAACCACCACTGATATCAGTACCCAAACCTAATTTAATTTGTTTTTCCATTACTTTACGTACATCTAAATTACCAGATGAGAGAGTGAAATTTGAAATTGGACAATGTGAAATTGCAGCTTGTTGATTGTGAATTGTATCCAATTCTTTTTCAGACAAGTAAACACAATGTGCCATAATGGTACGTTGATTTAATAAATTGAAATGTTTGTAAACATCTGTATATGATTCAATACCTGGATACAATGATTTAACCCATTCAATTTCATCTAAATTTTCAGAAAGATGTGATTGAACGAGTGTTTGTTTTTCTTGTGCCAATTTACCAAGACCACTCATTAATTCATTGGTACATGATGGTGCAAATCTTGGTGTGATAATTGGTTGTACCAATGGATTATTCTTTGATAGTAATCTATCAACAAACAATTGAGTATCTACCAATGATTGTTCAGTTGTTTCAACATAATGATCTGGTGAATGACGATCCATACAAACTTTACCAATGAATGCACGTTGACCACGTGAACCTACAATTTCTGCTAATAATTCACTTGCTTCAATATGAATTGTTGCATAATAACATACAGTTGTTGTACCATTACGTAGTAAACGATCAACTACTTTTGAGTATACATTTTCTGCAAATTTCAAATCTTTAAATTTAGATTCAGTTGGGAATGTATATTTCTCTAACCATTTTAATAATGGCAAATCAGTACCAGTACCTGAATTATGATATTGTGGTGCATGTGCGTGTGTATCAATGAAACCTGGAATCAAAAATTTATTACCCATATCAATTACTGATTGTTTTTCATCGATTTCATTCTCTTTACACAATGTTGTAACATCTTGTTCCAATTGTTTAACATCACTATAATCTGATTTCATATGTTGAATTACACCTTCTTCATCAATACCAATTAATGATAATGGTAAATATTCAACTGATCCAATTTCTAGTGAGTGAATAATTGTACCTTTAAACAATTTTATAATTTTATTGCTGTATGATAAAAAAAATGATAATTAATAAATAATCTATTAAAATAATAATGGTTTGAATATTAATTAAACATTATTTACCTTTTCATCATTTTTTAATTTATATATTGTGTTTATTGGTTTTATTTTAAAAAAAAAAAAAAAAAAAAAAAAAAAAGATTTAATGTTAAAATATTTATTTAATATTTAACCAATAACAAGAATTGATACAATTCTACCAACATAGAAACCAGAATTTTTGAAATTCTCTTGATTCCAATTTTGAATACTTTGTTGGAAATCTTGTGTTATTTCAACATGATCATGGAATATTCTAATAGTTTCCATTACAACTAAATCTAACCAACCAATTGGACCTTCTTCAACTTTTGTTAATATTGATTCAATTGATGTTACAACTTGAAGTAAATTACAATCACTATATGCTTGTTTAATATCTTCTAATGCACTAAAGAAATCTTCTAAACCAGTTTTAACATCTGAAATTGAATTACCACTAATACCATTATCAATTGATTGTAAACCACTTCTAAATAAATTTACAGATGCATTAACTTTATTAATACATTGTACAATTGTATCATCAACAATTTGATAAATTATACCTTCAGTTACACCAATTAAAAATTCAACACCATATTCAAAATCTGATTCACCACTATTTGAAAATGGACTTTCACTACTTGCTTGAGAGTATGATCCTGAATCATAACTATCACAACTAGTACTAGCACTTGAATTACCCCATGAATAACATTGAGTTCCATTATTACCACTACCACTACTACCTGAAAATGATGATTGTGATGATGAACCTGAACTTACTGAATTATCACTACTATATGATTCACTTGATAATGATGGTTGTGATGATGAACCTGAAATTACTGAATTATCACTACTATATGATGAACCCGAAAATGATTGTGATGATGATTGAGATGAACCTGAATTTACTGAATTATCACTACTATATGATGAACCCGAAAATGATGGTTGTGATGATGTTTGATATGAACCTGAACTTACTGAATTATCACTATTAGAGTTAGTACCAGAATTACCTGTACTACTTCCTGTATTATAACCACTATTTGATCCACTTGATAATGATGAAGATTGTGCTGATGATGAACCTGAACCTCCAGAATTATTTTCACTATTACCACTTGATGAACTACATCCTGAATTACCAGAATTACCAGTACCAGAACTTTCTGAATTACAACCAGAATTATTATTAATGACAATACTGTTTTTATTTGGTTGAGTTTGAATACCAACAGTTAAAGCAATTAACATGCTAATTATAATTAAAATTAATAATTTCATTTTTTTGTGTGTGTGTATTATTACAAATAAATCAATATTTATTTATATAATGTGAATAAAAAATTTGATTGTGATTTTTTTTTTTTTTTAAAAAAACACTGAAATATTTTTAAAATCATCAATACCACCACATTAAAAAAATCAATTTTAACCAACCTATTTTTTATTTTTATTTTAAAATAATAAAAAATAATAAAAAAAAGATATTTATTTTTAAATTTTTTTTTCGCACACAGAGTACTATTTTTGATTCAAAAAATACGAATTATAAAAAAAGTAAAATTAAAACCCTTGGTGTTGTGTGTTTTACAAATTTAATTTTCTTTGTGATTTTTACAAATATTAACCACTTAATTACAATTTCAATTATTTTATTACATACAAAGCCCATTTTTTTTAGATTTGGTTTTTGAGTATGTTTTTTATATAATTTTAAAATATTTACATCTTGTAATTAATATTAAATAATTTAAAATTACCATCAATGACACGTATGTAAATATATTTATAAATTTGATTTATACAACTACTGCTACTACTAATATTAATATTATTAAATTATTCTTATTTACAGAAAATAAAGATTTTTTTGTAAATTTATACCCAAATAATAATACTACATCATTTGTAGGTATTGGTTATGAATGTATGTCATTATATACAGTTATTTTAAATTCAGGTATTTATATAAATACAATATATCAAATTGATAATGTTGACCTACTACAATTTAAATTCAGCAACCAATGAAATAATATAATACCAATATAACAGAGTACCTTCAATTGGTGGCTCATCATCAACAATTACAATTAAAGTAACATTACAATGGGTTAAAGATTCAACAATTATCAATGAATCTCTACCAACTGTTAAATTTTCAGTTGAAATGACAAATTATTTATTATAAATTTTAATTTAATTCATCATTTGTTTATTTTAACCAATTTATATTATGTTAAAAAAAAAAAGAAAACACACTTTACGCACAAACATAAAAAAATAAAATATTTTGACTACTAGTTAAAAAGTAACATTACTTTTAGTGGTTTATTTTTAGATAATTAAAAAGTGAATATGATGATGAAATTTACATTTAAACATATCAATATTGTAATTATTAATATTCATACAACTAAAAATATAATATGTAGTAAAATAATTGAAATGATTATACTTGATAAATTTGTATAAATTGAAGTTGCAACACTTTTAGCACCAGTTGGTGTTTCAGTTAAATCAATTGAACTAGTTGTTGTTTTTGATGTTGTTGTTGTTGTAGATTGTTCTGATGATCCAGTTGAATTACTACCATGATGATCAGTTGAATTATTGGAGATTGATTCCGATGATGAATTTAATTGTTTTTCAGAAATTGTTAATTTCATTTGACTTTGAGTGAATAAATCAATTAATTCATAATTACCCAATGTTGTAAATTTATATGAAAATGTAGTTAAATTCTTATCATAATTTAATAATCCAGAAGTGAATGGAACTACACCAGTTGGAGTTACTTTTGAAAATACATTATGATCACCTGTACCATTTGAAACTACAAATAAAACAGTTGTACTATTTGATAAGGTTATATCAGTTTGTGGTTTTGGTGGCCATGCAACATATTGAGTTGAACTACTATTATTACTTGTTCCGCTTGCTAATATACCTGTTGCTGAACTTGATACACCACCAAAAATATTTAATGTAATGAAGCATAATAATACTAAAATTAATTTATTCATTCTTATGTTGCGTGATATTGTATTTATATATTGTATATTTATTTTTAAAGCAATATAATATAATTTTAAACAATAAATAACTTGTTTTCTAATAATGATTTGATATTAAAATAAAAAAAAGTTTAAATAAAAATAAATTAAAAATTGATTTATGTCAATAATTTAAAAAACAAATGTGTGTGTGTATGTGATAGTGAGATAATGTGTGTGTGCGTGTGTTTGTTAATGTGTGTTGAGTAAAATTATATGATAATAGTTGTGCAGTGATGATATTGAGATTTATATATTCAAATTTATTTATTTTTATATTGCAAGTACACTTGGATACCCTAATTCATATAATTAGTAAACAGGTTATAATTCATGTCTAAAGAATGTTTTCTATTATATATAGTATGTTTGACAACAAAGTAAATTTAATAAGAAACCGAAATTTTTTTTATTTTTATAAATTTTAATTTTTTTTTAAGATATTTTTGATAAATTAAATGTAATATATTGGTGGGGTGTCAGGGTTGATAGTGTTAATAAGTTAAAACCAGTTAAAAAGATTTCTTTTAATATAGTCAACAAATATTTCATTTATAACTATATCAAATTATTATTATAATTTAAATTTTTTTAAAAATAAAAATTAATACAAATAAGGTAAAATATCAACACATTTCATAATTTATATCATTTTAACGAAATATATGATTTATTATTTATATTATATTACATTACAGCAATGTACATTTAAAAAATACTTATATTAAAAAAAAATTAGCAATCATTTCATTCATACATACACAATCATTTAATAAATTTAATTTATCAAATAAAAATAATTATAAAAATTAAATGTTGTTGTAAATTAATATATATATATAAATTACCATCACTAGTACTTTTAATTTGGTTTCGTTTGGATTTTTTAATATTGTTAGTTTTTCAAAGAATTTAGTATTTTTTTTAATTAATTAAAATTAATTTTAATTAATTGTGTGCGGAAAAAAAAAAAAAAAAAAAAAAAAAAAAAAAAAAAATAATTTTTTTTTTTTTTTTTTTTTTTTTTTTATTTTTGGCGATTATTGGTGTGAGTCATTTTTTTAAATTGTTGTATTTTCAATAAATACAATAAAAAACTTTAATTTATATAAAAATATGGCAAATATACTTCAAAAAGATAAAAGATTCTTTTTATATCAGGAACCACCACCAGGTTATATAGCAGGTTTTGGAAGAGGGTATGTACATAATATTGAATTTATTTATATATATTTATATAGATTGTCAATAATAAAATACTTAATAATAACTAAAACATATTTATCTATTTGTTTATGTATAGATAATTAATACAATTTACCAATAAAATTTAAATAGGGCTGTTGGTTTTACAACTAGATTAGATATTGGTACAGCAAGAAATTCAGATTCATTTGGTAGTAGAGATAGAGATGATAAATCAAGATTTAATAGAGATAATACAAATACAAGTAGTACAGGTGAAGATAACGAGGATGAAGAAAATGAAAATGGTGGTACATCAACCGCAGCAGGTGGTAGAGATAATGGTAGATTTGATGAATTTGAAGGTAATTCAAGCGATAAGTTTTTTGATTCATCCAAATCATATGATCAAGAAGATAAAGATGCAGATGCAATATGGGATTCAATTGATAGTAAAATGGATTCGCGTAGAAGTAAAAAGAAAAATGAAAGAGAGAAATTACAACAACAACAAGCAATATTAGAACGTCCAAAAATTCAACAACAACTACGCGAATTGAAAAAAGATTTATCAACTGTATCAGAAGAACAATGGGCATCATTACCAGATGCAGGTGATCTAAGTAGAAAGAATCAAAAAAGAAAATTTGATATGTATGTACCTGTACCAGATTCATTATTGGAAAGAGCAAAATCAGAAAATGAAACCTATTCAATTTTACAAACAAACACTGGTGGTAGTAATAATATGGATAGTTCATCAGGTACACAAACTACAGATTTAACACAAGTTGGGTCAGCAAGAAAAACAGTATTAGATTTAAAATTACATCAAGTATCAGATTCAGTTTCAGGTAAAACATGTGTTGATCCAAAAGGTTATCTTACAGATTTACGTAGTAAAAGAATTGCATCAGATGCAGAAGTTGGTAATATAAAACAGGCAAGATTACTATTTAAATCTGCAACCACATCAAATCCAAAACACTCACCTGGTTGGATCGCAGCAGCAAAACTCGAAGTACTTGCAGGTAAAATGGTAGAAGCACGTAGAATTATTGCACAAGCTTGTAAAGAATGTCCAAATCAAGAAGAAGTTTGGATTGAAAATGCAAATTTACAAACACCTGATAACGCAAAGATTGTATTGGCACAAGCAGTCCGTGTACTTCCACATTCTGTTAAAATTTGGTTATATGCAACCAATTTAGAACGTCAAGTTAAAATGAAAAAACGTGTATTACGTCGTGCTCTAGAATTTATACCAACATCTGTTAAACTTTGGAAAGAAGCAATTGAATTGGAAGAACCAGAGGATGCTAGAATATTATTGGGCCGTGCAGTTGAATGTGTACCAGATAACGTTGATTTATGGTTAGCATTGGCAAACTTAGAAGTTTATGAAAGAGCAAGAGAAGTATTAAATAAAGCACGTCAAGCATTACCATCATCATCAGAAATTTGGATTGCAGCAGCTCAATTAGAGGAATCAAAAGACAAGGATGGAAATGTAATTAAAATCATTAAAAAAGCAATTAAATCACTATCATCCAATCAAATGGTAATGGTAATGAATAGAGATAAATGGATCAGTGAAGCAGAGAAATCAGAACGTAATAAATACTATAAAACATGTCAAGCAATCATCAGTGAAACCATTGGTATGTCAATTGAACAGGATGATAGAAAAAGAATTTGGGTAATCGATGCAGAAGAATGTTTAGCACGTGGTTCAATTAAAACAGCAAATGCAATTTACGCTCATATTCTTAGTGTATTCCCAAAGAAAAAGAGTGTATGGTTAAAAGCTGCTCAATTGGAAAAACAACATGGTACAAAAGAATCATTGGATCACATATTAGAAGAAGCAACAAAGGCATGTCCAAATTATGAAAATCTATGGTTAATGTATGCAAAAGAGAAATGGATAAATGGTGATGTCGCTCGTGCAAGAGAAATTTTAGCACAAGCATTTCAATCGAATCCTGGTAGTGAAAATATTTGGGTTGCTGCTGTTAAAATTGAAAGTGAAATGAATGAAATAAAAGCAGCAAGAAATCTATTGAAAAAAGCAAGAGAAATTGCATCCACTGAAAGAATTTGGATGAAAAGTGCATTATTGGAGCGTGAATTGGGTAATGATCCAAAAGTAGAAGCAAATTTAATTGAACAAGCATTAATCAAATTTCCATCATCTCATAAACTTTGGTTAATGAAAGCACAATTGGAAGAACGTACATCACCAAAATCCATTGAATCGATTCGTCAAACATTTAAAAATGCAACTGTTAAATGTTCAAATGAATCATCAGTTTGGATTGAAGCATCAAGATTTGAAAATCGTAATGCCAATCATAATAGAGCAAGAGCATTACTTGAACAAGCAAAACTTAAAAATCCAACCTCTGATGGTGTGTATTTGGAATTTGTTAGATTTGAAGATTCACTTGGTAATAGAAAACAAGCAATGACCATTTTAGCACTGGGTATTCAAGCATGTCCAAAATCTGGTAAACTTTGGTCCGAATTAATATCAATGGAACCAAGACATTCACAAAGAAATAAATGTGTTGATGCATTAAATCGTTGTAATAATGATCCACATGTTTTCACTCAAGTTTCAAAAATATTTTGGTTTGATGGTAAATTTGATAAAGCAAAACAATGGTTTCAACGTGTTGTTACTACGTTTCCAGAGTTTGGTGATGGTTGGTCTTACTTTTATTCATTCCTTTTAAAACATGGTTCACCCGATGAATGTAAAGAATTGATTAAAAAGTGTATGGAATCTGAACCAAATCAAGGTGAACAATGGATAAAAGTTTCAAAACAAATTGGTAATTCTCGTTTAAAAACTGATCAAATTTTAAAACAATCTTCTTTAAATATTTCAAAATTAATACAACAACAAACTATAAATAATGGTATTGGTAATAGTAATGGTAATAATGTTAAATAAATTTTAAAACTAATCAGAAAAATATAGTGTAAAAAAAAAAAGATAGGCTCCATTTTTTTATTATTGTTCTTATTATTTGTTTTTTTTTTTTTAAATATTTATACTGTTTGCACTAAATAATATATTAATTGTTGTTATTGATGTTTTTTTTAATCTACTTCCATTTTTAATTTACCATTTTCATCAATATTAACCAAATACCATTAACATAAACACATTCTATACAAGGTAAAATTTCTGATACAACCTTGAATTTTTTTGTTGGCTTCATTAAATTGAAGGATCTTCAATTTTTTGAATAATCTAAAATCGTAAAGAAAATATGAAAATGACCAAGATAAAATGTGTAGTCCTTCAAGATTTGGTGGTAATGAATGTAACTAAATCCATTTGATTTTTTTGCACCAATTCCAATCCTCAAACTTTATAATGATCCAGGATATTTTGATGGTAATTTTGAATTGAATCTACTACCAAAAATTAATATTGTAACGTTTTCTTGAATATCTAAATTCCTACCATCTGAACCATTTGGACAAAGACAATCTAATTTTCGAAATTTTGTTAAATGATCCGATAAATCTAAAGATGGAGTACCTAATACCAAAATTTAAATTGCTATAACCTTCCAATCCTTCACCACTTTATGGAATTATAACATGCGTTTTACTATCTTTTGAACTGAAAATACTATCTTTTCAACTAATTTTGGTGTGTGAGGGAAGTTGATGCTTCTAACTCCTTTACCAAAATCAATATTAACAACGCCTTCTGGTATATCATCTTCGTTGATGGAACAATAAATATTAATTGTTAAACATTCAGTTGTCCAAGGTATTAACTTGGTTCACCACATCTGTAATCTACTTCCATTTTTAATTTACCATTTTCATTAATATATTTTCCCATACCATTAATCTATACACATTCTATACAAGGTAAAATATCTGATACAACCCTATCTTGAAATTTTTGAAAGTTTTTTTTGTATGCATTAAATTGAAGGACCTTCAATTTTTTGAAGATTCTAAAATCATAAAGAAGATATGAAAATGAACCAGATAAAATTAATAATCCTTCAATATTTGGTGGCAATGAATTTAAGTTAAGTCCATTTGATCTTTTTGCACCAATTCCAATTTTCAAAGTAATTAATGATTCAGAATATGTAGTTGGTAATTTTGAATTGAATCTACTACCAAAGATTAAGGTTGTGACATTTTCATGAATAATTAAATTCCTACCATCTGAACCATTTATGCAAAGACAATCCAATTTTTGAAATTTCGCTAAATGCTCCAATAAAACTAATGATGATTTATCTAATGTTAAAAAATTTAAATTGGTGTAACCTTCCAATCCTTCACCACCATCTGGAATGATTACATTTGTTTTTGATGAAAATAATATTTTTTCAACTGATTTGGGGATGTGAGGGAAGTTGATGGTTCTAAAGCATTCACCAAAAGAAATATTGACAACACCTTCTGGTATATCACCTTGGTTGATGGAACAATAATTATTAATAGTTAAAAATTCAGTTGTCCAAGGTATTAATCTTTGTGGTAATGGTGATGGAGTTGGTAATGCTAATGGGTCACTAAGATCTGGCCTATTCTCTTTATCATTAATTAAAATGACCTTCTTTAAATATGATCTGTGTTGGTGTTGTTGTAATTGTAAAACTGTAAATTTAGTTTCATATCTTCGTATTCTATTGATTAATCTAACACGAGAATAAATTGCATCATTCAATACCTATAAATATTGCGATAATCATATTGTAATTGATTGTTAATAAGAATTCATTGAATGTTATATATGGATGTGTGTGTGTGTGTGTGTGTGGGTATATTTGTATGTATGTATATATGTATATATATGTATGTATGTATGTGCATTTGTCAATGTCTAAATTACCTTGAAATACAAATGATGGAACTAATGTTATAATATAAAAAAATATTGAAACAATCAATAAAATTGATGATACTGTACTACTATTATTTGAATTTGTTTTTGTCATTGTGTTGTATATGTTTTATTTGTGTGTATGTATTTGTGTATTTGTGTATCTGTGTATTTGTGTGTTTGTGAGTGCGTTATAATGAAATACTATACAAATTGCTCTTATTTTTATTTTATATGAATATTTGGGTGAGGTGTTGGTCAATTCTCAAAAAAAAGAGTTATATTATAAATTTGAAAATTTACTTTTTTTTCCTTCCTTAATTTTTTTTCTCTGACAGGTTTTATTAATTTGAAATTCCAAAAGCTGCAAAGGTTTGTTATGATGGATAATTAATGCGCATTAAGGTTAATTTTTGTTTTACAAAAAAAGATATTTTTTTTAAATAAAAAATGCAAAAAAAAGAATTCTATAGATATTATTAATTTACAAAAATCTTTTTTTTTATTTTATTTTTTTTTTCATTTTATTTTATTTTTTTTTTTTTTTTTTTTATTTCAGATTATGTTTATATACAATTATTTATTTGTAAAATTACTGTATTGTACATATTAGATTATATATTCTCACAACATACATATTTGCAGATTTTTACCACACTGACACACATCACACATATAATATCATACCCATATAACCCACCCAGAAAACGACATTATAAAAATTTTATTTTTTTTTTTTTTTTTTGTTTTTTTTTTTTGTTTTTTATATATTGCAAATAATATCACAACTATAAAACTATATTTATAAAAAACACAATTTAATATTACACACTCACATACAAAACATACATACACATTATATATAAATAATGATGGAGTCAAAGAATAAACAATTATTTGGTAGTGCATTTAAAGCATTTTTGGTTAGAAAAAGATATAAAACAATGATGGTTAATAAATCAAATAGAGATAAAGTTGCAAAAGAAATTTTAGATACAGAACAAATTTATGTTAGAAATTTAGAAACTATTGTACAAGTAAATATTATATTTTGATTATACAATGTAGTTAAATAGTTGACTATCATACTAATCATTAAATATATTATTACAGTTTTATTTAAAACCATTAAAAACTATTAATCCACCATTATTATCACCAAAATCCATTCAAATTATATTTGGACATATAGATGATTTATTATCAGTTAATTTAGAGTTGTTAACATCAATTCAGGATAGAATGACAACATGGTATCAAGATAAACGATTGGGTGATATATTTTTAAAGTTGGCACCATATTTAAAAGTGTACACAGAGTATTGTAGTAATTATGATAAAGCGGTTGCAAGATTAAAACAAAAATCCGATGAATCAAAAGATTTACAAATGTTTTTAAAGAGAGTAACCAGTGATAATTCATTTGGTTTGGATTTGATTTCATTGCTAGTTACACCAATTCAACGTATTCCTAGATACAAGTTATTATTACAATCACTCATTTCATTTACACCACCAGAATTTAGCGATTACCCAATATTGAATAATGCATTGGAAAAAGTATCATTGGTTGCTGATCATGTTAACGAATCTATACGTGAAAAACAAAATTCCGAAAAAATATTAAACATTCAAAAAAGATTCACTGGTCAGTGTCCCCCATTGTTAGCACCGTTAAGAACTTTTATTCGTGAAGGTTCACTCACAAAAGTTTGTAGAAAAGATCATAAAAAACGTTGGTTCATTCTATTTAGTGATGCATTAGTTTATGGTAATAGGATTGATACAGTTGGTATGAATCCAATTTATAAATTTCATCGTCTTTTACCATTGTCAAATACTAAAATTTCAAATTTGGATGATATTAGTAAGTAATTTCATTGGTGGTCATTACGTATACATTCATTTTAATAATTACATATACTAACTCACCTTTCTCTCACACATACACAGAATTTAAAAACTCATTTCAAATTATTCATTCAATTAAATCATTTACATTAATTGCAGATACTGAACAAGAGAAAGCAAGTTGGTTAGCATCATTAGATAATGCACAAAATTCTTTATCAAAAAATGAAGGATCAGTTGCAAGAATGAATAAACAATATAGTAGTAAGTATAAAATTGGATTTAATTATTTTTGTACCGTATTTACATTATAACTAACCAACAGTCAATAATTCTTACAGAAATCAATGTATTAAAACAAAAAGAAGAGGAATCAGTTTCAACAGCACCAGTTTGGGTACCAGATAATGAAGCAATTCAATGTATGGAATGTACAATTAAATTTACAGCAATTAGAAGAAGACATCATTGTAGAAGATGTGGTAATGTTGTATGTGGAAAATGTTCTGATCAAAAATGGACTTTAGATCAATACAAAAAGGATGCAAGAGTTTGTAAAACTTGTTTTAATTATTTATCAATTAGTACTTCAAGATCAGCAGAAACAAGTCCAACATTAAATGGTGGTTCAGTTGATAATAGTAGCAGCAGTAATATGAATCATTTAACAGCATTAACAGTTAATAGTTTATTACCAGATGATACAAATGTATCTTCAGACAGTGATGATGATTCTTCAACTATAAATGATTCAAATCCTGATATGCCAGTTATAAATGGTTTATCAAGTATTCAATTAGATAATAGTCCAATTATATTTTCACCATTACCAACTCCACCAATTGTAGTATCAACACAACAAACAAACTCTCCTCCTTCTCCACCAACACACTATTCAGATTCACTTCCATCATTACCAGTTACCGCCAACAACAGTGGTAGTAGACCAACATCACCAAAACCATTCATTGTAACTCATACAGCATATAATCAAGAAAATAGTTTGGTTTCAACTTCTCCAAAAACTGCATCCGAAATTTCAAAAACTGCAAATTCATCTTCATTAACATCTACAACAACTGCAACAACCACCACATCAACAAGCACAACATCAACACCACCAACACTTTCAAAATCAAGTGCAGGTAATAATTCATTATTAGATTTCTGTAAAGCATATATTCAAAGTTCTCCAAATGTATCACCTGCAAAAGTTGAAAGACGTAAACCCGATGCAAACAGTGGAAGTGGTGATAACATTACAAATTCACCATCGCAATCACGTACAGTGTCAACTTATTCAACAGCTTCTACCTCTTCAATTTCTTCATCAACTTCAAGTGAATCAGTTGTTTCATTACCAGAATTAAAACCAATTTCACCACCAATTTCTGCCGATCCAGTTGTAGTTTCAATTTCAACTTCGAATAGTACGTCATCAACTTCACTTAAAGTTAATTCAAGTACACTTGTTCATTCAAACTCATCTTCTAAAATATCAACCACCAATTTAACAACTTCAACATCATCTACTACAACAACAGTTGTTAAACAATTACCACCTACCCCACCACCAAAAAAATTACCACCAACTCCACCACCAAAATCATTACCACCAACTCCAACCCCAAATGCAAATTTAACATCATCATCATCATCATCACCTACTTTATCACCTGGATCATCACCACCATTATCATCATCTTCAAATAACCTTAATCAAGCACCACCTAGACCACCAAAACCACCATCTCATCAGGATTATCTTTCATCTTCATCAAACAACAATAATAATAGTAATAATGTAAACTGTATTTCTAGCGCAACTCAATCAACCAACAACAATAATAATATTTATTCACCAACCGCACCCGCTCCACCACCAAAAAGAACTATTTCTTCGCATCCAACAAATAATCCATTAACTAATCAACAAAATGGAGGATCATCAAATAATTTAACTGGTAGTGGAACTGCCCCACCATTACCCCCACCACGTATTAAATCTGTTGCGCCAACTTATCCACCAACAACTCAAAGAAATTAATAATACGATTATAATAATAATATACGATCAATAAATATATTCATTAAATTTTTAAAAGTTTATTAAAAATTAATTAATTATTTAAAAAATATTGTGTGTTTTTCTTTAAATTCAATATAATTGACTTGTATTAAATTAAAATTACAAATATGTATGTTGTAAATATTTTATTGATCTTATTAAACAACATCCTCATGAACAACCATCACCACCATTTATAAAGAGAAGTGGTAGAACCTTACCTCAAACTCCTCCAACTCAATCATAGTAAAGCCAAATCCATTTTTGTCATTGATGACATCTGTTGAACAATATCTGTATTGTAATGCAATAAATATCTGTGTGTTTTTTTTTAAATGGTTTTTTGTTTTAGGATTAAGAACTAATTTCAATGTGTTAATACATAAAAGTAGGTATTGTATACTTTTAAATCAATGATAAATCATTTTTAGTCGATAAAAAATAAAAATTCAAAAAATAATAAAAAAAAGAGTTGGTGATAGCCTCGGCATTTAGTCCTATCGCCCCAGGTGGCTCATATTGGCCCCAGATGAACAAAGGCTCCTCTTGTTCATTTTTCCAACTCTTTTACGTAAGGAGAGATTCGAACACGAAGTGTACGATAATTCCTTGATACAATTTATTTTAGTAACAAAATACCTTTTATCCTTGCCAAAAAAAAAAATTAGTTATGGGATATCAAAAAAAAATACCTTTGATATATTCATTATTTATTCCAATATTTTTAAAGGAAACTCTTTGAAAAGTATGATTAACACTGTGTAATTGTATATATAATTATAAATTATTATTATTATTGTTTTATTGTTTGAAATAATTAAATTTATCAATTTATTAAAATTAATTGTAAAAATAGAGTTTAATTTTTGTGATTGAGGTTCTATTAGGTGGTAGTTTATAATATTATAGAAGAAATATTATTGACACTACCAAATATTAAAGTTGATTACAAATTAATTATTATTTATTTTTGATTTTTTTTTTTTATTATGAATTTAATTAAAATTAATTATTTAAAAATGTAATTAAACACTACCAATCGGTCTTTGGTATTCGTTAACAATAAAATATTCAATATTTCACTAGATTTTAACTCAACACTGAGAATCAGTGTGAAAACATTCAAAAGAAAAAAAAAGAAAAAAAAACAGCTATCCCATAATTATTTTTTTCATTGTTTTTTTTAATCGATAAAAGGTCTGGGTTTATCATTTAATTTTTCGACTAGAGTATACACCGAAGCAGTATCGTGAAATGTATAAAAAACTTTTCATTGGTGAGTCTCCGGATCGTATCTTGAGGTCCGCACTTCCTGCAATGATGTGGGGGGGAAATTTGCATGAGCTAGATGGCTGGTACCCTGAAGGCATAGTAATGCGCGCTCGTCAAATTTCCTTTAGTGTGTTAGTTTTATATAAGTTAATGATAATATAGTATATTTTTTTTTATAATTTAATATTAATGTTTTTTTTTTTTGGGGTTTTCATTTAATAACCTTTTTTTTTTTTTTTTTATAAGATTTGATTACTATCTTTTTAATATTACTATTAATTTTATTTTTATTTAAACTTTAAATACCCATAAATTCTTGAAATTAACTTTTATATCATGATACAAATTTTCCATATTATGTTTTCAATTTCTCTGTTAATTTTCCAACTTCAGTTGAATTGACATTTGGTGTATTTGGTATTACATTACTAATATTTGTAATGAATTTGATAATATTGGTTTTTTTATTATTATTATTATTATTGTTGATGATGTTGATTTTGATACCCTATGAATCGTATTTGATGCAACTGGTGATGATGAATATATATATTTGATGCTGATGATGTTAGATGACACCTGCCAGAAAACACTTCAGAGCATAATACTAAAAAATACGTAAAAAAAAATTCTAAATTCAGTATATTACAAATATATATATATATATTGAATAATACCAAAAACAGTATAGATCATTCTAATAATTCCAAATCATCAAAATTTATAGTATATTTTTTTTAACGTTCCAAAAAAGATTCTGTAAAATACGAAATTCAGTATATTAAAAATATATTTCTAAAAAAAACTACTGTTCAACATTATCTATAGTAACGTAGATTGATAAAAAAAAAGTCTGTCTAGTTGTGTAGATTAGAAAACACTTTATTACTTTTATTTTGTTTGACAAATTTTTTTTTTTATAACCACAAACACGAAATCGCAATTTTTATCAAATTATGGTGTTGCACCAATTAACGAACATTGTTTTTATGTAAAAAAGAAAACTATTATCTATTAATTTATTTTATTATTTACTAAAATTTAAATATTTTTGAGAACCTAAAACTCTTGGACTTATTTTATGTTTAATTGCAAATACAACACCTTGTACAAAACAAATGATACCAACGATAATATAAGCATATCCTAAAAATGGATTACGTCCACCAATCCATGAAGTTGTTGATAAAACAACATATTTTTTACCATCAAATGATGCAACTGGATATCCTGTGTATGCAAAAAAAAAAGAAATTATTAATACCATATCATATTAAATATAATAAAATAAATACAATTTTGTTACATACTATTATCAATTGTAACTTTAATTGAACCAGATAATGGTGCAGGACCATCATAAATTCTATAAAGTTTTTTAAAATCTGGTAATGCTGCAGTTCTCATCCAAACAATGAAATCTTCATCTTCAAAATTTGTAAATTGTATATCACCTGCACCATTTTCTGGATAATTTTTAAACTTTTTATCAATATCTGATTGCCATGCAATACCTTCCTTTTTGAAATCAATTTTAATATTATTTGAATTTGTTACACTAATTGTATCTGTATCATTAAATAATAAATTAATATATGTATGTATGATTTATATACAATACATTAATAACAGTATTTTAACATTACCATTAAAACGACTATTTGCAATTAAACCACATGGTACTAAAATTTTAGAAACATTTCCAGTACTACCATCTGAAGTGATCATTGGTTCACATGATTTTAATTTGTCGAAATCGGTAACTACAATACCATTTAATTGATCATCGTTTCTTGATTTTACATATCTACGATGATTTTGATAGAAATTATCCAATTTATAGTATAAATAAACTGGTGGTGCCATATCAGCAGACAAAGATAATGAAATTGAACAAGTTTTACCAAGTGCACAATCTGGATTATTATCATATCTAATCATATGTTCTACTACTTTATTTGATGATGTTATAATTGCTGCACCAATTGGTATACATATAATACCAATTAAAATAAATCCCAATATAACTGGTAACGGCGTTAATATTGGTTCCCATGCTTTTAATCTTTGTTGTTTAAATGCTGTATTTCCTGGTCTTTTTGATAACTCTTTATCTTTAGACATTTTGTTGTTTAAATTTATTTAAAAAAACTATTTAAATAAATATAAATAAATAATATATAGTACAATGTTGTTGTTGTGTGTTGAAAGAAATCTTAAATAAAAAACTTTTTTTTTTTTTTTTATTTTTTTTTATTTTTTTTTTTAAAAATTAAATTTTGATTTTTTTTGAATTAATTTGCAATAAAAGCGATACGATGTTGTTATTGTAACTTTTACTACCGTCATATGACAAATAATTATATAGAAGGGGGATATTTATTTTCTTGATAACTCTTTACATGTTGTTTAATTTATAAATTATTTATTACGTTTATTTAGAATATTCTTACAATTGTTTTTTTTTTTTTTTTTTTAAAATATATAACAAAAAAATAAAAAAGAAAAAAAAAAAAAATTTGATAATGCGTGTTGTTGTTTGATTTATTTATTCCAATCTAAATATTTTGGTGAACCTAATACTCTTGGACTTATTTTATGTTTAATTGCAAATACAACACCTTGTACAAAACAAATGATACCAACGATAATATAAGCATATCCTAAAAATGGATTACGTCCACCAATCCATGAAGTTGTTGATAAAACAACATATTTTTTACCATCAAATGATGCAACTGGATATCCTGTGTATGCAAAAAAAAAAGAAATTATTAATACCATATCATATTAAATATAATAAAATAAATACAATTTTGTTACATACTATTATCAATTGTAACTTTAATTGAACCAGATAATGGTGCAGGACCATCATAAATTCTATAAAGTTTTTTAAAATCTGGTAATGCTGCAGTTCTCATCCAAACAATGAAATCTTCATCTTCAAAATTTGTAAATTGTATATCACCTGCACCGTTTTCTGGATAATTTTTAAACTTTTTATCAACATCTGATTGCCATGCAATTCCTTTTTTTCTTAATGGAATTGTTGAATCATCTGAATATTTTAATGCAATTGTATCTGTACCAATATACATTTCAAAATATTAATAAATGTTGTTTAGTCATTGTAATTAAATAACAGTATATTACGTACCATTGAAAAGACTATTTGCAATTAAACCACATGGAACTAAAATTTTAGAAACATCACCAGTACTACCATCTGATGTGATTAATGGTTCACAATCTTTTAATTTAGTAAAATCTGTAACTACAATACCTCTTAATTGATCATCATTTCTTGATTTTACATATCTACGATGATTTTGATAGAAATTATCCAATTTATAGTATAGGTAAACTGGTGCTTTCATTTCAGTTGTAATTGTAAGATTAAGTGTACACTCTCTACTAAGTGCACAATCTGGATTATCATCATATCTAATTACATGTTCTACTACTTTATTTGATGCATTAATCATTGCTGCACCAATTGGTATAAAAATAATACCAATTATAATAAATGCAATAATAACTGGTCCTGGTGTTAATATTGGTTCCCATGCTTTTAATCTTTGTTGTTTAAATGCTGTATCTATAATATATTAAGTAGTAGTCATATTGTTGTGTCAGTCATTGTTGTGTTGTGTTTATTGTGTACATGCAAATAAATATATATGTTCAGATGACATACTAGCCGGTCTTTTACTTGCGTCTTTATCACTAGCCATTTTAAAATAAATATATATATAGTGTGAATGTGTTTTTTCTCCCTCTTTCTTCTTTTTTTAAAAAAGTAAATAAATAATAAATAATAAATAAAGTTTTATGTGTAATTATATAATGTGTGAATGTAACTTTTAATTGGGAAGTTTTTTTTTTTTTTTTTAAATTTTTTAAAAATTGTTTTTTTTCAAAATTTGTGTATGTTTATTATTTTTGTGTGTATGTGTGTGTGTTTTTTTGTTTTTGTTTTGATTTAGTAAAAAAAGTTTTAATTTAAATTTTGTTTTTTTAATATTAATAAAATATAGATGCAAATTTTATTGTTTTTTTTTTTTTTTACATGTAATATCATTTAAGATTGTAATATTATTAAAATAATAAAATGTGATATTTGTATTTGAGATTTTAATTTTGTATTTAGTGTTAGTGTGCGAAATATTGTGATTTAAGAGTGTGTGTGTGTGTTTATATTAAAAAATAAAAAATCAAATTTATTTTACAAATGATATTTATTAAACTAAGAAAAATAATAAATAATAAATAATTCAAATAATAAATAATTTAAATCGTATATAGTAATAAATTAATTAATTTTAATTTATTGTGGTGGTGGTAGTGGATATATTCATCAATTTTTTTTGATTTTTTTTTTTATTATTTATTTTTTATTATTTTGTTTTATATATTTTTTTTTTTTTAAATTATACTATTTGAATTAAAAGCATCTAATAATTTACTAGCCATTTTTTGAACCAATACCGATTTATCAGTATTTGCAATTTTTTGAATAATTGGTATCAATTTAAATTCTTGAATCATTTTCTTTGCATTTGGATGACATTCATAGAGAGAAGTAATAATTTTCAATAGATTTAAACGAACTTGTGGATTTGTATGTGAAAGTTTATCAATGATTTTAGTAATGAAGTTACTAGTACCCAATAATATATTTACAGGAATTGAAATTACAATGATTTTCAATAATGGTTCAAGTATACCAGCAAATGATTGTGATTCAGCATTTGTGAATAAACGAATTAATTTTTTAATGTTATCTGGAGTTGACATTATATTTTCAACTTTATGTGTTTCATCAGTTATCCAAACTGCCAATGAATCCAATGCATTAACTTGCCAATAACGTTCTTCCAACAATGATAAATAAAATGCAACACCATCATATTTCCATAATTCAGTTCTAGCTTTTTTAGAATGTGCTAAATCACAAATAATTGGAAATGCAAATTGATTCAATGGTGAATGACTTGTAATGAAATATTGAAGATGTGGTATAATACCATCGATTGCAGCTTGATATTGTCTTTCTGGATCAATACGACATAAATGAAACATTGTATTCAATACATGATTATGAATTTCTGCAACAAATGCACCAGTTTTTCTACCAAGATATGGTACCATAACACGAGTTGCACCAGCATTTTGTAAATTTGCCAATGTATTATGATCCATTGAAATCTGTTTAATACTTTTCAATACTTTTGCTAATTGTTCTGGCATTAATTGTGATAAAGAATCTAAAATTGGTCTAATTACTTCAACTGCTGACATTGCTTTTCTAACAACTGAATCAGCAGCTGAAAACATTATAAACAAATTAATGATTTTATCTGGATATGTTGCAGCAGCTTCACCATCTGCAATTGAATCACGTAATACAATTGGCAATGTTTTAAGTAATCCACACTTTGAAAACAATCTACAAAAATCATTTTTTGGTGTTGGTGATTGTAATTCAAATACATTTACAATTGCATCAATTGCCATCCAAACCAATCTTTTACTTTCATTATATGGTGATAATAAGAAATCCACCAATATAGGTAACCCTTTACATGCAATAAACATTTGTAATGTCAATGTTGATGTGGAACACATTTTACTAATGAATGATGCAGTTTCTAAACGAACACTTGCTGGATACTCTGGACCTGAAAATTTCATAATTGCTGGAATACCACCAACAAGACAAAGATTTTCTTGAATTTCCATATTATTATCAATGATTTGATTTACAACTTTTAAAATTGAACATAATACATGTGATTGAATATTTGAAACTTCTAACATTTCCATAATTGGTATTACACCATGACGACGAATTAACAATGTTTTTTGTTCGGAATTTTCTTTAAACATTGTAATTAATTGTTCACATGCAGTTGATATAACATCTTCAGGTTGTTCTGGTGTAAGTAAATTCATAAGTTTCAATATTTCACTTGACATTCTTGCATAATTATCTTTCATTAAATTTTTATCTAAATCGAAATTTTCATCTTCATCATCATCGAAATCATCTGCGAAAATATCTGTATCTTCATCATCTTCATTACCATTTGAATTATTTTCATTTGATATTGCAATTCTATTCTTTAATCTTGTTGATAAATCTGGTTTATTAACTGACCCTTTTCTAATTAATTTAGGTGCAAATGAAACTGTTGCAACATCACCCCAATCATTATCATCCTCTTTATTTTCACCCCATTGATCAATCATCATACCACCACTTGATTTTGTTGAATTATTTGATTTATTTGATTTAGTTAAACTTGATTTACCATTATTTGATCCAATTGAATTATTGTTATTGTTATTATTTTGTACAGTGTTGTTGTTGTTGTTATTTGTTGATTTAATATTTGATCCAAATTTAGGATTTAATTTTAGTGATGTTGGTTGATCATCACCACCAAATCCATCATCGTCATCATCGTCACCACCAAATCCATCATCATCTTCATCATCTTCTGAAAATGTTTTTGGTTTTGTTACACCAATTGATGGTTTATTATTGTTATTGTCACCACCAAGTTTTAAATTTAATGATCCAACTGCTTTTGATAAATCTGAAACTGTATTGAAATCATCATTCCAATCACCATCATCATCAGATTCAACAACTGGTTTTGCTGGTGCTAATTTAAGTGGTGTTGATTGTTTAACTACTGCTGGTGTTGGTTGTTTAACTGGTGTTGATGTTGTAGTTGTTGTTGTTGTTTTTTTAAATGGTGATTGTTTTTTAATTCCGCCATCTGGTAATTTAATTGATTTTGGTGTATTTGAAAAATCATCACCCCATTCATCTTCATCTTCTTCAGGTGGTGGTAAGAATACTTTTCCTTTTGGTGATTTTGGATGAATTGATGGTTTACGTTGATGTGCTGGTTTTTTATTGATACGTTCATTATAATCTGTAATATTCTTTGCAATATCATCAATGTTTGCAGGTGCAATTGATTCTTGTTCTTGATTTGGTTTCTTTTTAATACCTGCTACAATCCATTTATGTTTTAATAATTTTTGTGCTGAAATACGTAAATTTGGATCCTTTTGAAAACATTGCATTAACCAATCTTTTAATGATGGTGAAATACCTTCTGGTAATGGTGGACAATCATCTTGTACAATACGAAATAGTGCTGGCATTTGTCCTAAATCGTAATATGGTGGTGATCCTGTTAACAATTCAATTACTGTACATCCAACACTCCAAATATCTGATTTTGTAGTTGCACCATTTAATTCAATAATTTCTGGTGCCATCCAATATGGTGTACCAACTACCGCTGCTGCACTACTTTCATCAAATTTAGTTGCAACACCAAAATCTATAGTATTGATAATTCCATATTAATATACAATCATAATATGTGTGTGTAATATATTTTAGGTTGATACATACCTGCTAATTTAATTTTACCCTCTTTTGTTGTTAAAATATTTGCACCTTTAATATCTCTATGAACTACACCCTGTTCATGTAAATAAACTAAACCTTCTAAAACTTGTCTAATATATACACAAACTAATGTTTCTGGAAATTTACCAAACTTTTTAATAATACCTGATAATGATCCATTTTCAACATATCTACAAAATATGAAAATAAGTATAAGTAGTTGTAAATGATATACTGTTATATAAATATGTGTGTATGTGTGTGTGTGTGTGTGTGTATATGTGTATTGGTGAATATATAATGTATATTTGAATCTTACTCTAAAATAATATATAGATTATCTTTTGTTTTAACGTATTTTAAATATTTTACAATGTTTGCATGATTAAGATTTTTTAAAAGATCAATTTCATTCATTATACCTTGTAATTGATCTTTTGGAATCTTTGTAAGATTAATTTGTTTAATCGCTACAAAATCACCATCTTCAATATCTAATCCCTGATATACTGTACCAAATCCACCTTTACCAATTACAACACCTAAATTCTATATATATGTATTATTTATATGCATGTATGTATGTAATATTGATTGATTAATATTTTGTGTTTTGTTTTTGTTTTTTTTGTTTTTTTTTTTTTTTTTTTTTTTTAATATTTTTTTTTTTATTTTTTTTTTTTTTTTTTTTTTTTTTTTTTTTTTTTTTTTTTTTTTTGTTGCATTGTAAAATTGGGATTATTAATATAACAACTATATATTTTGTGTTTACACATACATAATTACCAACTGTAACACTTTTCTTTATTTCTTCAGGTTCTTTTTTTGACATTTTTTGATAATATCTTATAAGGTCCTTAAAGATATATTAAAACAGTTGTTAAATTGTTTGTTTTGTGTGTGATGTGTGCTTTGATTTTAAATTAGAAAAAAAAAAAAAAAAAAGGCTTTTTTTTAAAAATTTATATTAAAATTGAATTTTTTATGATGATTTTTTTAAAAATACACTATTTTATTGATACTGTTCACAGCTAACTGTTTATGTGATATTACAAATTGTTATTAGTTTTTATAAATAAATAAAGAAAAAAAATGAAAAAAATTTAAAAAAAAATTGAAAAAAAAAAAATTTTCAAAAAAAAAATTTAATCACAACTGATTCAGTGTGGCATGTGATATCTAAATATTCATTCATATATCGTTTTTTTTTTTTTAAAATGTATATAAATAATAGTGTATAATTAAATACAATATATAATTATTCAAACTTTATCACATACTATATCATTATGTGTGTATATGTTCACACACTAAAGTTTTTATTTATTCTATTTCGTCGTAAAATTTGATTTTTGGTTTTTTAAGTTATATTGTTTTATTTTTAACAAAGTTGAATTCTTTGTTAAATCAAAACATTATAGCTTTCAGACGATAAATCAAATAATACACGTAAGGATAAATATCATTACCTGTCAGTGTGTGTGAACATATAAACACAAACACACTAATTGTCTTTATCACAATCATAGTCAAAATCTTTGTCATTAATGTAAAAGTTTTATTTATAAAACTATAAAAAACTATGTATATCGGTAAAATATTAAAAAAAAACCCCCCCAATCAGTTATAAAAAAAAAATAAAAAAAATTATATAAATAATTAAAAATTATTATAGTCATTCATAGCAAATAAGTTTATTAATTTATATAACTCTTTTTTAATTAATTATAATAATAATCAACTCTCAACGGAATATTATTCATAACATATATACATTTACTGATTCAAATATATAAGAATATACACAGGGAGACAGGGTAGTTATACATAATTAAATTAGGTTTGGACCCCAGTTAATGTGCACCACAACCAAATCAAACAAGCTAATCCAAAACTAAAATGATATTGAAATCGGTGATGATGGGGTGGGTATGGTGAGAAAAATATTTTGTAAAAAAAAAAAAAAGTTTCAAATATCCCAATCAACAAAAAAAGACACACTCACTATAGTTATTTCACACCAGTATGAGATATTTTTTATTTTATTTTAAATTATAAAAACGTTCACATTTAAAATATTTATTTTTTTTTTTTTTTTTTTTTTTTTTTTTTTTTTTTATATTTTTAATTAAATTTTCAGACACACAACTACAACTTTTTTTTTATTTTTCATACTCTAATACTTTATTTATTTATATATTTTTTTTTTTTTAATTATTAATAATTATTATTATAATAAATATAACTATTTATAAACAAACAACAACAACATTCAAACAAAACCTGTGAAATTACATTTTATATAATTAATAATAATAATAATAATTATTTTTGTAAGTAAACAATGGAAATTCTAAAAAAAGAGATATTCATATAATATACCTTATAGTACCGCAATACATCACACACACATATTATTTGTAATGTTATAACTCTCATGTCATGATTATAAGAATCTAAACTATTTTTAAAAAAAAAACAAAAAAAAAAAAAAAATTATTATAAAAATAAACACACATTATACCACCACAAACCACCACCAGTAAATATCACATTGAATTATATTTATTTTTCGTTTTTTAATTTTCCTCTCAATAACGGTTATACATAGTGCACAAATTAGTTCAATAACTTATCAAATATAAACTCATAACATTACAACTACTAAATTTCGAACCCTATTTTCAAAATAAAAACAATATTCACAAAAAAAAAAACAAAAAAAATAAAAAAAAAGTTTGAAACACAACCTCCATCATTTTTTTTTTTTTTTTAAATATTTTTTTATAAATAAACTTATCATATGATATCTCATTCATCCAAATTTCAACAATTCAATATTTTCCAATAAATAATAAATAACATATACTGTGTAATATTACTCTCATTGTAAATATTTAAATATTTAATACATCATATATCATTTACTCCCCCAATAAAATCAATAAAAATAATTATCTAAAATATATTCAGATATTTTACATATGTAAATTTTTTGACACACACACACACACACACACACACTGCTATAAACATCAACAACCACACTCTTTCACACACACACACACACACACATACATACATAGAAACACACTTTATAAATAATTGGTTTGTTATGTTCAGTTTTTTCAATATCAAATAACTTATGGTGTTTTATTTTAAAACATTCTAAACAATATTATTTATATGCATATATAATATGTGTATTACTCGTATTTCCAAAAATAATTTTGATAACTTTTCAAATAAACACACATCACACCACACATACAAACAAATAATTTTTTTATTTTATTTGTTTTTCTTTTTTTTAATTTTTTTTTTAAATGAAAATATTAAATTATCATAACACAACACCAATTAACCACCACACACATACACACACTTAATATTATAAAATATTTAAATATTTATATCCATTCCAACAATAATAACAACATAAATTATAAATATACACCATTTGGGAATTTTTTTTTTTTTTTTATTCTTATTTTATTTTTATCTTTCTATTTTTTAATTAATATAACAAATTTATTACAATAAAACCACAACATTTTTTACATATAACAAGTAAAGTAATATATATATATATAATTTATAGATTTAATAATTTTGGATATACATAACACACAACAACACACCTAAAAAAAAAAAAATACAAATAATATATCAATCATTTAAATTATATAACATATCACATCCTCTATTTTTTGGATTTCACTTATTTGTCGCTAGTTTTTTTCCATCATAAACATAAACTTTTTTTATTTTTTTATTTTTTTATTTTTTTTATTTTCAATTTTTTGTGCTAGCCAACTATACAAACTTTTTTAAAAGTTTTGGTGTGTTTCTTTATTTTTTTATCGGCTGTACACAACCACACACATAACAATTAATTTAAAAAATTCATTTATTTCTTTATTATTGATTTATATAACACACACAACAACACATAGTAAAAATAATATATTAACATTACTACAATACAAATTATAGTTTTTTTTTTTTTTAAATAATATAAAATAATAATCTAGTTTTTTTTTTCAATTTATAACAACAACATTGTATCAAATTATAAATCAATAATAATTAATAGTAATAAAATGTCAAAAGTAGCAGCAACAAATAATACAGCAGTTAAAGGTGAAAAATCATTAACAGAAGATAGCGTTAGTGATTTATCAAGTGATGGTGTTGAAGCAGAAGGAGTTGATACAAATGAAAATACAACAGCAGTAAATGGTGCAGAAATTGAAAATGAACCAGAACAAGCAACAGAAGCAGGTGTAATGAAACAAGCATTCAGTTTTATTAAAAACCATTTAAAAACTGATGCAGATATGACTAAATTACCAATTCCTGCAGCTTTTGTTCAACCAATTAGTTTTCTTACAGCAATTCAACGTCAATCTGCAATTTATAGTTATTTATTATTAAGGTAATAATTATGAATATTAGATAATAGAACATTAGATACAACAACAATAATATCAAATACTAATATCTATTCAATATATTGTTGTAGTGCACCATATATTAAAGAGGATGATTTAAGATTTTTACAAGTATTAAAATATCACTTGACCTGGCCTAAAA
>JACAFY010002068.1:0-10425 GCA_015252635.1 Dictyostelium capitatum
GCCCCCACCCATATATAAAATTTACTCTTTTTCGGTCCCGTCATTTTTTTTAAAAAAAAATTTTTATTTTTTCTTAAAAAAAAAAAAAAAAAAAAAAATTCAGTTTTTTTAATTTTTTTTTTTTTATATTTTTTTTCAATCACCCATCACACATAAAAGTTTATATGTTGTTTTTTTATTTTTTATATATATATACACAATATACACAAAATACACAATAATAATATATATAGTTGTAATCAAAAATAATCAAAAAAAAAAAAATCATCATTATTTATTATAATTTTTTTAAGCGTAATAGTACATACTAATTTTGTATATAAAATAAAAGAGAGGGTAGTTAGTAGTAGTAGTAATAATAATAATAGTAATAATATAATAATAATATATTCCAGCATAATATAAAAATAGTAATAATAATATTGGAGTAGTATAGCAGTGGTGTGAAAATAATTTATATATATAAAAAAAAAAACAATAATTAAACAACAAAACAACAGAACAATACTTTATAGTTTTTAATAAAACGAATCAAGTTCTAAAATTTTAATATATAAATATATAAACAAAAAACAACAACAACAACAACAACACAACAACAACAACAACAACAACAAACAACATAGACACATATACATAATACACAATGACTGAACCTTTAGACTGGAGATTTAGCCAAACATTTGGTGGAAAAGGAAATGAAGATGCATCAGATTGTAAGAAGAGTTTGTTAATCATTTATTATAATTTGTTAATATCAACTAGTTTTTATCGGTATCATGTATATTAATATTATTTCCTTTTTTTCACAAAAATTAAAAATAATTTAGCCGATGTCGTTTCAGCTATTGAATTTGATCAAACTGGTGATTTTATTGCAGTTGGTGATAGAGGTGGTAGAGTAATGCTTCTTGAAAGAACTCATGTAAGTAATATATAATTATTCACTTGACATTCATCCATCACCATCATCATTTGATTTTCATATTTCTAATATTCTCATATTACACATTATTTTTTTAAAAAAAAAAATTGAAAAAAAAAAAAATTTGAAAAAAAAAATTTATATGAACAACAATATTGTATGTATCACATCAACACAAATTACAGGAGAAACAATCAAGTAAAAAAAGTAAATTACCAGAATATAGATTTTATTCAGAATTTCAAAGTCATGAACCAGAATTTGATTATTTAAAAAGTTTGGAAATTGAAGAAAAGATTAATAAAATTAAATGGTGTCCAAAACAAAACGATGCTCAATTCTTGTTGACTACAAATGGTAAATATATAATTTTGGATATATAGTGTAATTTAAGGATTATACTAATATACTTTTAAAAAATATAATTATCAGATAAAACAATTAAATTATGGAAAGTTTATGAAAAGAAAATTAAACAAGTTTCAACATCAAATACTACATCATCATCATCATCAGGTTATAATGGTAGTTTAAACAATAATACAAAATCACCGTCACATACCACATATATTTATAATAGCAGTAGTCATAATAATAGTAATAATAATAATCAAAATAATAGTTTAAATTCATTCAAGGTAATGATCATATCTTTGATAATGTTAGATGTAGTAGTAATAACAAATATATTACAATAATATTAATATTAATATAATTTAACAACTACAGATACCAAAATTAACAACTAGAGAAACAATAGTAACAGCAACACCAAGAAAAGTATTTCAAAATGCACATGCATATCATATTAATTCAATTTCATTGAATTCTGATGGAGAAACCTATATATCATCAGATGATTTACGTATTCATTTATGGAATTTAAATATCAACAGTGAATGTTTTAATGTGGTTGATATTAAACCCACCAATATGGAGGATTTAACAGAAGTTATAACATCGGCCGAGTTTCATCCAACCTCTTGTAATATATTTATGTATAGCTCTAGTAAAGGAACAATTAAATTGGGTGATCTTCGTTCAAGTGCACTCTGTGACAATCATGCCAAAGTATTTGAAGAGTTTGAAGACCCATCAAATAAATCATTTTTCAGCGAGATCATTTCATCCATCTCTGATATTAAGTTTAGTAGAGATGGTCGTTACATATTAAGCAGAGATTTCCTAACTCTCAAGCTTTGGGATATCAATATGGAGAATAAACCAGTTAAAACCATTCAAATTCATGATTACCTCAAACCAAAACTTTGTGATCTCTATGAAAATGATTGCATATTTGACAAATTTGAATGTACTTTGAATCACGATGGTACTCAAATGTTAACTGGTTCCTATCACAATTATTTACACATTTACGATCGTAACAGTAAACAAGACGTCTGTTTGGAAGCAAGCAAACAAGCAACTAAATCAAAAACTAAAACACTTACAAATAAAATGAAACTTCGTTCCTCAAAAAAAGAATCGAAAAAACCAGAAGATATTCATCCAGATGCAATCGAATATACTAAAAAGACACTTCATTGTGCTTGGCATCCAAAAGATAATTTAATTGCTGTTGGTGCTGCTAATACCGTTTATTTATATGCTGCTGCTGAAAATAAATAATAATTGGTAATCATAAAATAATATTAATATTTAATAGGTAATAACAATCAATAATAATCACAATACAACAATTTAAATTATCAAATAATCAAATACAACAAATTCAATCAACCAATCAACCAATCAAACCAATCAAACAAACAATCCAAACCAACCAAACAATCAAAACAACCAACCACAAACAAACAAACTGCATCCCCTCCCCCAAAAAATTAAAAACAAAAATAATATTAAAAAAAAAAAGTAATACATCATCTACATCTCATCATCTTACTAAAAATAAATAAAAATAAAAAAGATATAATTAAAAAAAAAGAGATCTTGAAGATTATTGGATTATAATTTGAAATTTGTTGATTTGTATTCTCAACTCTACATTATGTGTTTGATTGTGAGTAATTAATTAATTTTTATCATTATATTTTTATGAATTAAAATTGATTTTGATAAATAACAAATAAAAAAAGAATGCCACCAAGTGATGACATTCTAACTTAGGACACGTAGATGGTCGCATAACACAGGCGCTCATTGGTTCCTCCTAACGTGTTACACGGTCTACATTCTAATTAATTTTTTATATGGGCCAACCCCTTTTATCAATTTGTAAAAACTTGAAATTTTTTTGTATTGGCAAAAAAAAAAAAAAAAAAGAAAAGAAATTTTAATGTATTCAAGAAAACATCATTGATAATATAATTTAAATAAAAGTAATTGATTTCTTTACTTTATCTTTTAATACATTACATATAAAATTGGTTATTTTTTAATTATTGTGAAAAAAAAAAAAAAAAGGGCATTATCTTTGTTAAATGAAATAAGTTTTGTTTTGCTTCAAACGCAAACGTGTTGTACCAGATGTATTAGGTATTTAGAAAAAATCAGATTTGATGATTTCAAATAATTTAACAAGAAAAAAAAAAAAAATTACAAAATAATGAGAAAATAACATTTTTGGGTGGCACTATTTAAAAAATTAAATAATATAATTTTATTTAGAAAACATTGATAACAATAGATTCGTGTGGTTATTGTGAATATATTTATATAATATGTATAACTTTGTTTATTTTATAAATTTAGAACCCTAATTTATTTTATTGACCAAATCTATCCTAAAAAAATTCTTTACTTTTTATTTCTTTTATTTGGATACTGTGGAATTTTAATAAAAAGCGAAATTTTTTTTTTTATTTTTTTCATTTTTTATAAAATTCAAAATTAAAACAAATTCAAAATGAATAGGGTTAGAGAAGTTCAAAATATAAATCAAAAAGAATTAAGTTTAAATATAAGTGACAGTGGATCATGGCATGCAGATTATAGTCATTCACCATATATTTATGTTGGTGGGTTAAATACAGATTTAAATGAAGGTGATATAATATCAATATTCAGCCAATATGGTGAAATATCAGAATGTAATTTAGTTAGAAATAAAGAAACAGGTAAATCACAAGGATTTTGTTTTATTGGTTATGATGAACAGAAAAGTACTGTATTGGCAGTTGATAATTTTAATGGTATAAATGTATTGGGAAGAACAATTAAAGTTGATCATGTTAAAGATTATAAAAGACCTAAAAAGAATAATGAAGATTTAACTGATTCAAATGATGAAGAAGATAATAGTAGTGATGATAGCGATCAAGATAATGGTAAACATAAAGAAGAAAAGAAAAAGAGAAAACTAGAAAAGAAATTAAAGAAAGAAGAGAAAAAGAAATTAAAAAAAGAACAAAGAAAGAATGAAACTCCCGAACAAAGAGAAAAAAGGAAAATGGATAAGCAATTAAAGAAAGATGAAAAATTATTAAAAAAACAAGATAAGAAAAGATTAAAATTAAATGACGCTACCGATGATTCAACAACTTTAACAGCAACAAATACATCAACATTCATACCTTCAAATACCACTACAACTACAGACACCACCACCAATAAAAGAGAGTATGAGAACAGAGATAAGGAAAGAGAAAGAGAAAGAGAAAGAGATAGAGACAGAGATAGGGATAGAAACAGTGAAAGAAGTTATAACAAAGATTCAAGGGATACAGATAGATACAACAGAGATGATAGAAATAATAGAGATAGTTATAAAAGTTCAAGTTCATCATCATATTCCTCCTCTTCCTCCTCCTCATCAAGGGATTACAGAAGCAGTAGAGATTCAAGAGATTCAAGAGATTCAAGAGATTACAATGACAGATATAATAGTAGAGATAACAGAGACGATAGAAATAGTAGAGATAGCTATAAAAGTTCAACATCATCATCTTCTTCAAGAAATTATAGAGACTCAAGGGATTCAAGAGATTATAGAAGATAATTTTAGTGTGTATTTTCTACTGTTCCGTGGTGGAATCACAACAAAAATGACACATGTGACCTATTTTTTTTTTCCATTTTTTTTTTTTTAAAGAGAAACCATTTATTAGTAACAAATAAATTTTAATATTGTGTGATACACATATACATATATCTAGATATTCACTACCAACATTCGCATTTTTATAAGAATCATTTTTTCCGCCTTTTTTTTTTTTAATTTTTTCCAATTTTACATTTTTCCAATAAAAACTAAATTTTTTTTTCATTTTTTTAAATTTTTTAAAATTTTTTATAGTGACCTTACACAAATATTAGATATATATACACAATATACTCAAAATACCTAATATATACATAAAATAATGATCAAGGCAATTGATAAAGAATCAATAAATAGTATTTGTAGTGGACAGGTTATATTTGATTTATCAATAGCAGTTAAAGAATTAATTGAAAATTCAATTGATGCAGGAGCAAACTCTGTAGAGATTAGATTGAAAGAATGTGGTGATGAATTAATTGAAGTTATTGATAATGGTAGTGGTGTAGATCCATTAAATTTCAAAGCACTTACAATGAAACATTGTACATCAAAACTTGAAAGTTTTTCAGATTTGTTATCAATTGAAACATATGGATTTCGTGGTGAAGCATTATCATCATTATGTTCATTGGCAAATGTTACAATCACAACAAGAACATCACAACAAACCACTGCAAGTAAATTAGTATTTGATAAAGAAGGTAAAATAATAACACAAACCCCTGTTGCAAGAGAAGTTGGTACAACTGTTACATTGACAAATTTATTCAAATGTCTTCCAGTTAGATATCAGGAATTCAAAAGGAATTTAAAGAAAGAATATTCAAAATTGATTACTATACTTCAAGCATATGCATTAATTTCAACTGGTACTAGAATAACATGTTTCAATCAACAAGGTAAACAACCAAGAGCATGTATATTATCAACAACACAAGGTTCAACAATTCGTGATAATTTAATATCAGTATTTGGTACAAAACTTAATCAATCACTAGATGAATTTACTGCATCAGATTCATTGTTTAAAGTAAGTGGTTTAATATCAAAAGTTGGATTGGGTAGTGGTACGGGTCAATCAGTTAGTCAATCATCATCGCAACAACAATCATCATCATTATCATCACTATCAAGAAGTTGTGCAGATAGACAATTCTTTTTTATAAATAGTAGACCAATTGAACATAGTAAATTAGCAAAAGAAATCAATGGTCTTTATCATACATTTCATAAAAGAGGTGCATATCCAGTAATTATATTCAATATTGAAACACCTACAAACAATTACGATGTAAATGTAACACCAGATAAAAGAACTATTTTCTTACAACGTGAAACTCAATTAATTCAATTGGTATCTGAAGGTTTAAAAACAACATGGGAAGCTGCTCAAAGTGTGTTTGATACAAATAATATAAATAACTTTACATTTGATGATCTTGATCAAGATGATAAAAAACAACAACAACAATCTAAAATATCAGCATTTCCAAATTTATATAAATTAAAATCAGAAGAAGATAATATTAAAAAGACTCCAACTAAAAGCAACAATAATACAACAACTACTACTTATACAAGATCAAATAATACAACAACACCTCGTAAAAGTAAATCAAATGAAGATGATGACGATGATGATGATGGTTATGTTAGACCAAGTTTTGTAATTAGAGACGATGAAGATGATGAACAACCATTAAAAAGAACAAAATATGATGGTGTTCCTAAACAAGAATTACCAAAAACTCCATATCCTTCAAAAAATAAATTAAATGATAGTGGTGGTAACGATGACTATGGTGATATGGGTGGCTGTGATGAAGATGAATATGTTCAACCTATTTTTTCAAAAAGTGTAAATAAAGATAATAGTGATGGTGGTAATAGAAAAAACAGTAAAAACAACAGTTTAGGTGATGTAATCAGTGATATTGAATTATTCAAGCGTAATCAAAAAAGTGCAGATAACAGTTTTATGGAGGATTTTGAATATAAAGGAAGTTCAAAAAAATCAAATGTAAATAGTAGTAATGGTGGTAGTAGTGATGGTAACAAAATACTCGATAATTTAAACAAAACAATCGAAAATCTATCAAATAAACAACAAGGAACTAAAAGCAATAACAACACAAAAAATAATAATAACAATACAAAGAAACCAAGTTTAGAGGAAGAAAATGATGAAGAAGGAATTGATGGATTTCAACAAAAGAATGCAAAAACATTTGATATTACAATTAAAACGGATTTAGATTCAATAAGTAAACAATATTTAATTAGGAATGGTAAATACGATCAAGATAATAATCCAATCATTCCAAGTACAAAAGTAGTTTTTAGTAATACTGTTGGTGGTGATGGTAATGGTAGTAATGTTGATACACATAATCATGAAGATGAATCAACAAAAACTCAATCATGTTGTATAATTGACCAAGAATTACCACAACTTGAAGGTAAATTTTCAACTAGTATAGGAGCAGTTGGAGTAAATAAACAACAACCATCAAATGAATTACAAAGTAAATCCGAACAAGAATTAACTAAATATTTGAAAAAAGAATACTTTAAACAAATGATTGTAGTTGGTCAATTTAATCTTGGATTTATAATTGCAAAATTGGGTAATGATTTATTTATAATTGATCAACATGCTGCTGATGAAAAGTATAATTTTGAAATGCTTTCAAAATCAATTGTACCAAGCTGTCAACCATTATTAAAACCTCAACAATTAGATGAATTATCACATGAGGAAGAAATGATTATAATTGAAAATTTAAATCTTTTCCAATCAAGTGGTTTCAAATTTATAGTTGATGATACTCAACCTACAAAATCAAAAATTAAATTATCTGCATATCCTGTTATACTTGGTCAAACATTTGGTATTAAAGATATTTACGAGTGGATATTCCTCATTAAAGAAAGTTCATTACCAGGTCAAATCAATAAAATACCAAGATTAAATTCATTGTTGGCTTCAAAAGCATGTAGAAAATCAATTATGGTTGGCACTGCTCTCTCTCATAAAGAAATGAAAAATGTTTTAAATAATTTATCTACACTCGATAACCCATGGGCTTGTCCTCATGGTAGATCAACTGTCAGGCATTTAATTTCAAATACTTCTTTAAAAAATGTAAATCAACAAAAACAACAAGAACAGCCATAATAATACTATGATAATTAAATAAATATATTGTCTTTACATTTTTTTTTTTTTGAATTTTGTTTAGATTTTATTTTATTTATGTATTTAGATGGATGATAATGAGTGATATGAAATTATTATTTATTAATAGTGTAAGGTTATTATTATTTTTAATGATGTTGACATTATTGGTTGACTTATTGAGATTGTTGTTGTGGTGAAGTAGATTGTTGTTGTTGTTGTTGTTGTTGTAATTGTTGTTGTTGTAATAATTGTTCAGCTTTATTAACTTGAGCGATTAAAACATCTTTAGTTTCCAATAGTTCATGCGGAATATAAAAGTTATCTCTTCTAACAGTTTCCCAAATTGTAACATCAAAGAAAAAGAATGAACCAATTTCAAAGGTTGAAGTAATATTTGGTTCGGTACCTTGAACACGAGTTAACCATATTTTACCTTCCTTATGGTATCTCCAATCTCTATCATACAATTCTATTGCTGCGTGCAATTGTAATACATCTTTTGGCATTGAATAAAATATATAAAATAATGTTTCATAGGTGAATAAATTCATCTTGTATGTTGGTGATTCTAAATTTGGTGTAGAATAACATAAGGGGATATAATATTCTGGTTTTCTAGAAATTGCATAATCTGCCCATGGCGATCCAAATGAATTTGATATTTCACTATTGTTTGAGATTGATAGATACCAATGTATTAATAAACTATACATTGTATACAATGATTTAAAAACCCCTATAATAAAACAATAAATATATTTTTAAAACTTACCCTTGTGAATTAAGGTTTAAACCCAACGCAGTTAAGTCGATACCAATTGATAAAGTACTAATATCTAAATCTGTATTTTTAATTACATTTAATAAACCTAATAAACCATATTTTCCATTATCTTTATCAACAATATTAAAATCTTTTCTTTGATATTCTTCATGAACTTGATCATAACCTAAATGATGATGAAGTGAATTTTCATCTGATGAAAATGTATTATTACTATTGTTATTACTACTATTGCTACTATTATTACTATTACTACCAACACTATTACTATTATTGTTGTTATTTTTTGATACACCTAAAATAGATTTTAAAAAAGTAATGATATTAGTGTTCGTTCGCTGTAAATTGATTCTTCTTGATAAATTGAATGATAAATACCAGATGAACTACTCAATGAGGGAAAATCATTATTATTTAAATCGAAATTATTATCTTTACTTTGTTGTTTTTGTAGAGGCGAATTATTATTAAAAGTATAGTTATTATTATTATTAGGCATGCCTTGTATTATTGGTCCATTTGAATTTATATTATTTCCTCCTCTTTGTTGTTGTTGTTGTTGTTGATTATTTACAGTACCATTCATTCTTGGTATATTTTGAAGATTTGGTGAACTTGTTGTAGTTGGCGTATTTGGTGTTGATCTAGATAAAGTTTGTTGGTGTTGTTGTTGTTGTTGTTGTTGTTGGTGTTGTTGTTGTTGTTGAGGTAATAAAGATGATGAAGATGTTGGTCTTCCCCCTACTGTATTATTGTTCATTATATTCATATTATTCATATTGTTCATGTTATTCATATTATTTATATTTGTAGCCATATTATTGTTACCGCTTATATTTCCGCCAACCCTATTATTGTTATTATTATTATTATTACTATTTTGACCACCCATCATATTTTGTCTAAAAACTTGTTGCTGTTGTTGTTGTTGTTGTTGTAAAATATGTGCAGGTGGTGGACCTTGCCTATTTATCATTGATGGATTCATCATCATTTCTGGTCCTCCTATAATATAATATAGTCATTATCATTGTATTCATTAGTAAATAATGTATATTAACACAAACCAACCTCTTCTAATCTATTATCATCACTTACTAGATTGCAGATTAAAATTATAATTATTCATATTATTATTTTGATTTGAATAGTTTCCATAATTCATCATGTTATGCTGATCGAGATCATGATCTTCTTTAACATTATACTGTGCCATTATTGTTATTTATGTTTTATTTATATATACAATGTATATGTGTAGTTTGTGTTGTATATTTGATTGTGTATATGTAGTTGTACGTATATGTGTATATATGTATAACTTATATTATTAAAACAATTGTGTAAAGTTTAATTATATGTTATTTTCTATTTCTATCTATTTTTTTTGTTGATTATTAAAATAAAAATATGAATTTTTTTTTTTTTTTTTTTTTTTTTTAAAATTTTTAGGGTGTTTGGGAAAAAAAAATTTTTTGATTTTAAAAAAAAAAAAAAAAAATAAAACACTTGGGTTTTTGGAGGGTGGGGGT
>JACAFY010002079.1:0-10420 GCA_015252635.1 Dictyostelium capitatum
ATTTTTTTTAAATATACTTTGTTTTTATTTTTTATACAAAAAAAAAATTTTTAAAACAAAAAAAAAACTAAAAAACACCAATTTTAAATTTTTTAAAAAAAAAAAAAAAAAAAAAAAAAAAATAATATATATTATTTGTGTGAAATAATTAATTATAAATATTATCTATTATAAATATTTATTATCTTTTCAAATAAATTATTTTTTTTACTATAGTTTCAAATAATAAATTTACTTTTACTATTCTATTGAATTGTTTAATGTGTGACGTATAAATAAAAATATCCGAATTTTTCCATAGTAAAAATAGTTTATACTGGTCAAAAATAAAGCTCGTTCGGTAAAAAAAAAAATTTCGACTTACAAATAACTCTAAACCTTTATCATATCAATATCATTATCAAAATAACTCTAAAACTTTATCATATCAATATCATTATCAAAATTAATATAAATACCAATAACTAATGTAAATAAATATTAAATAAATAAATAAATATATCGATTATTCAAATTAAATTATAGTTGTCAAAATCACACAAAATCAAAATTACAAACAATTTTTAAAATAAATATCTGATTTTTACAACTATAATTTTAAATTTTTTTTTTTTTTATAATTTTATGATGCAATTTTCCCAAAAAATACGTTTTTTTTTTTATTTTATTTTTTTTAAATATCAACACACGAAAAATTTTAAAATTTTTTTTTTTTTATAAAAAATTACTTTTAATAAAAAAATATTACAACAACACACCACTATAGTGTTTATAATTTTAAAAAAAACAAGTACATATAAATTCTAGAGATTAATTTGTGTTTTTTTTTTTTTAATTAATTAAAGAAAGGTATATAATAAAAAAAAAAGATGATATCATCACCAATTCCAACATGCACAGAAGCATTTGAAATGATATCAAAATTACCAAAAGAGGTATGTATTATTTTGTTTATTACAGGTATTATAATATTATTTTATTAGAATATTAATCAAACGATGTATATAGGTATTTGAAAAAAGTACAAGAACAGCAACAAAAAAATTAATAGCATCAATTGGGTTAGTAACAATTGGTACATATTTAGTATATGCATTACCATGGTATTTATTACCAATTGGATGGATATTTATGGGTACGGCATGTTGTGGATTATTTTCAGTTGGATATGCATGTGGAAATGATTTATTTTTCAAGAATTTCTATATCAATCAAGTAGTAGGTACAATTTGTATGTTACCATTGATGTATCCATTAGCATATTGGAAAAAGAGAATTGAAAAAAAAGCTACAGCAGGTCGTGACTTTGTTAAAGAGATTGCATCTGGTCACTATTGGTATTTATCATCATTGTTACAATGGTTATCATTGAATTTCAGTTTTAAATTTTCAAAATCAATGATGCTTTCAGTTTCATTTTTATATGTTTTCATTGCATTGTTTTTCCCATTGATGACATATTCAATTGGTATTTGGGGTTTATTCAAGTATTATTTGATTCCATTGTTTGTCTATCACTTTTGGATGTCAACTTTCCTTAAAGCTTCATCTCTTTCAAGTGTTGCTAGTAAACCAACATTCTTTGAGCTTCCAGGTTGGGTACAATACCTCTCTCAAGATTTCAACATTGGTGTTACTCTTACTCACATGTCACAAAATTTAGGTGTACCATCTTACAAATGGAAAGAAGCATACGAAGTGTTACGTCGTGAATATGAAAATATCACTGAATTATCATTTGCAACCTTATTGACAAATTTACCACCAGTAGTTCAAAACGTTGAAAAAGAAAACTCAACACCATCCCTTGAATTGAAACAAGATACTCCAATCACTGCTACTAATCCAGGTGCACACGTTGAAGAAAGAAAATATGCTGTACATCCATCAAGACCATGGTATGAAAAAGTAAACTGGCACATTTCATTATTTTTAATTGGTACACCAATTTTGGCAATTTATGGTATTGCCACTACACCATTTGTTACAAAAACCTACGTTACAGCATTCCTTGCATACTATATTTCAGGTATTGGTATTACTGCAGGTTATCATCGTTTATTTTCACATCGTTCCTATAAAGCAGCATGGCCAGTACGTCTTGTATTGACATTAATGGGTACATCATCATTTGAAAGCAGTGTATTTGAATGGTGTCAAGATCATCGTACTCATCATCGTTTCACAGATACCGAAAAAGATCCATATAATGCAAAGAGAGGATTATTTTATTCACATATGGGTTGGATGTTATTAAAACGTATTCCAGGTGATGCTGATATCTCTGATTTGAAAGAAGATTGGATACTTAGATTCCAACATCGTTTCTTTATACCATTGGCATTTAGTTTGGGTTGGTTCCTTCCAATGTGGATTTGTGGTCATTTCTGGGGTGATTGGAGAGGTGGTTTCTTTGTTGCTGGTGTAGCTTCAAAAGTATTAATGATGCAATGTACATTTTGTATTAATAGTTTAGCACATTATCTTGGTGATGCAACATACACTGATCAAAGATCACCACGTGATTCATTCATTACTTCATTGGTTACATTTGGTGAAGGTTATCATAATTTCCATCATGAATTCCCATATGATTATCGTAATGGTATTCATTTATCTGCTTATGATCCAGGTAAATGGTTAATTGCATTCCTCTCTTGGTTTGGTTTTGCATACGAATTAAAACGTTTCCCAAGTGAATTGTTTACCAAAGGTAAAATTCAAATGGCTGAAAAAGAGATCAAAAAACAACGTGATCTTTTAGATTGGGGTGTTCCATTAAATAAATTGGCAAAATGGAATCGTCAACAAGTTCGTGAAAAATGTCAAAAGAATGGTATGAAACTTTTAATCGTTGAAAATATTATCTATGATCTAACTGAATTTGCTGATCAACATCCAGGTGGTAAACAATTAATTGATGATTATGTTGGTAAAGATGCAACTGCTGCTTTCAATGGTTTGGTATATAATCATTCTTTTGCTGCTAGAAATTATTTAGATCTTTATAGAGTCGCTATATTGGATAATTAAAAAAAAAATTTAATAATCAAAAACAAAAAAAAAAAACAAAAACAAAAAAAATATAGTAACACCAATCATAAAATAATAAATATTAATTAATCATTGTTTTAAATTAAAAAAAGTAGAAATTTATTTTACTCTTTTTTTTAATAAAACACTTTCACCAATACAACCTTAATTTTAAATTTTTAAAATTTTTTTTTTTTTTTTTTTTTTTTTTTTTTTTTTCAAAAACGAAAAATTTTCATTTTTTTTTTAGTTTTCATATTTCATAAATAAACATAAATCATACAGAAAATGAACAGAATTGGATTATCAACATTAATTAGAACAACAACATGTCTATATAAAAATACAACTACATCAATATATAATAAAAGTTTTACAACTGCTACACCAGTACAACATGTTTTAAAATCAGCACAAGTAACAGAAGAAGAATATAACAATAAAAATTCATTTAAACCAATTGAAAATTCATTTGCAGTTGTACATATTTCAGGAAAACAATTTAAAGTAATTAAAGGTGATGTTATTATGACTGATAGAATTAATATTGATGTTGGTGAACATATTGTATTGGATAAAGTATTATTAGTTGGTACTACAAGTGCAACTATGATTGGTACTCCATTGGTTGAAAATGTTAAAGTTCATGCATACATTGAAGAACAACCAAAAGTTGAACATGTAACTATCTTTAAACATAGACCAAGAAAAAATTATAAAAGAACAACTGGTTTTCAAGGATTAGCAACTTATATAAGAATTGGTGATATCATTTCAAGTGAAAATTAATAACTTTCATAATAATAATAATAATAATAATAATAATAATAATAATAATAATAATAATAATAATAATAATAATAATAATAACAACAATAATATATAATTTTTTTTAAATAATTTCAAATGTTTTTATAATACACTATAATACAAATATATAAACTCAATCGACAACCAACCAAACAACAACCAACGACAATAACTTAATACACACAAATAAAAACACATAAAATGTATATAAAATAAAAAGATAGAATTCATTTAGGTGTAATAATAATAACAACTCCTCCTGGAATATTGGAATTTATATTTAGTATAGTTTTTTTTTTAATTTAATCGCTTTTTTTTTTTTTTATTATAATTGTTTAAGTTATCTTCTTCTTTTTGATCTATCATTACTATCTGGTGTATAATTCTTTCTTTTATAATCTGATGATGAGGAAGAGGAGGAGGATGATGAAGAGGAGGAGGATGATGAAGATGAATGACCACTTCTACTACTGCTACTACCTTCGGGATTTGTACTTGATGAGGAAGATCTTGAATCTCTTTCACTACGATCTGATGTTCTACTACTTATATGACTACCACTACTACTGCTACTACTACCACCTCTACTACTGCTACTACTTTTATAATCTTCTCTTTCACTACCCCCCCCACTACTATTTCTATTTTCACTTCTGCTACTGCTATTTATTTCTTTTTCTGATCTACTTCCATCTCTTTCACTTCTACTACTATCTCTTGATGATGATGATGTTGATGAATTAGTTGATGAAGATGATGATTTAATATCTCTTTCGCTTCTACTACTATCTCTTTCTGATCTTTCTCTAACATCTCTTTCTGATCTTTCTCTTTCACTTCTATCTCTATCTGATCTACTACCATCTCTTTCACTTCTATCTCTATCGGATCTTTCTCTTTCACTTCTACTATCTCTTTCACTTCTTTCTCTATCTGATCTTTCTCTTTCTGATCTGTCTCTATCACTTCTTTCTGATTTATCTCTATCACTTGGTTCAGTACTTCTTGATGATCCACTTTCATTTCTTCTTTTTTCATCATCTTCATATGAACTATATTGTCTTCCACCACGATAATCTTGGCCACCAATTGGAATGTATCTACCACCTTCTCTTTGATCTCTTGGTATATAAGAAGGTTGATTGTAATGAGGTGGTACAGGAGGTTGATGCATTGGTGGACCACCTCTATTATTATATCTGCTATCTGGTTGTTGATGAAGTTGATGTTGTTGTTGATGTAGCTGTTGTTGTTGTTGTTGCTCCATTTCACCACCACTACCATCATTTATATCTGATCTACTTGGTTGTCTTTTAAATTGAGGGGGTGGTATTTTTTTTTTATGATGATCATTATCACCACCATTTTGAAGTTCGGGTGGTAAATCAACTGTATGACCACCAATACCATTCCCATTTGATTTATCTATATTGTTGTTGATACCAGTATTATTTGAACCAATTGAACCACCTCCACTACCTTTATTACCTTCATAACCTTTAATTTTACCTAAATTGTTCAACTCTAATCTCATTGTGTTTTGTCTTTCACAATATATTTTCCATGTTTCTTCAGTGAAATTATAATTGAAATAATCTGATATATCTGCACCAGGTTTTAACCATGGTTTCTCTTCAAATGATTCTGTATCAAATTCATAAATTGTTTTTTGGTTCGGTTTTGTTGCATTAAACCCACCAGCTGGTGTTTGCTTTGTTAATAAATATTTACTACCTGCAATCGTTGTTGGTGTCATTGATGCTGGATTTCTAAATCCAAATTTATTTGGTGTTGTTCTAAATGTTGCTCCTGGTTTACTTGATGATGTTTCAACGGTTTCTTGATCTAAAAGTACAACTACATCATCATCGTCCGATTCTTCTTCTTCTTCTTCCTCTTACTCTTCTTCCTCTTCCTCTTCACCTTCTTGTTCTTCATCATCTTCACCAACTTGTATTATATTTGAATTTTCACCACTACCTGCATTCTCCATTGATGCATCATTATTATTTATTTCTTCATCATTGTTATTTGTATTATTATCTTCTATTTGTTGTACAACTTGACCTTCAACTTCACTCATTGTGTGATTTATATACAATATACGTGAGTGTGTTGTGTAATTTGATAAATTAAAAAATGAAAAAATTTAAATTTTCATAAAAAAAAAAAAAAAAAAAAAAAAAAAAAAAAAAAAAAAAAATTAATTTTTATAAAAATGAAAAATGCAAAAATTTTAAAACGAAAAATAAAATGAAATTTGCTGTTGAAATAATTATAATATTTTTTTTTAATATCAATATCGGAGTATTTGTGTGTGTGTGTGCGTGTATATGAATATTTATAATTATAATTATTTTAACATGTATGTGTGAGTGTTAATACACATATACTCATAAATGGGTATTAAAAAATTTAAATTTAACTGTAATATATATATGATGTGTTGTGTTGTTAACATGTAAACAACATTAAATAAATAAAATAATAAATTTAAAAAAAAAAAAAAAAGTAAAAAACAAAAAAAAAAAAAAAAAAAAAAAAAAAAAAAAAAATAAAAAAAAATGAAAAAAAAAAAAAAAAAAAAATTGAAAAAAGATTTTTTGTTGTTTATAATTTTGAAACTACAGTTTTAATAATATCATGATTATAATAAACATGTTGTTCTATATTTGATTTATCAAATTTATTAAACATTGTATTTTTATCATCTTCTTCGATTATATTTATTAATATATCTCTTGTATTGAAATGTTTTGAAATTTCTTTTAAATTTAAATTGAACCATTTATTTTCATTTGGGCTATTATTAATTGTTGGTGTACCCCATACTTCAGATACTGGTGATAAACTACCCATTACATTATAATTTTCAGATGTTGATTGTTGATGTTTATAATTTTTAATTGTCATATTTCTTTTATCAACTTGGTCATAATTAATCCAACCCCTATTAACTAATATTCTATTTAGCGGTATATCACTTGAATATTCATCATGTTTAAATTGATTATCATAGTCAAAATAAAATTCTTCATCTTCTTTTAAAATGAATGGAGAAATTACATAGTATCCACTTGTAGTTGAATTTATTTTATTTGGACCAAATAAAATGTATTGATCAGATTGTATTTTACCTTTTGCAAATACTAGTCGATAATGTGATTTATTATGTTCTAAAAATTTATCAATATAATAAGATCTAATCCTCTTTTTATTTAAATGAATTGGTTCTTTTGATAATCTTTCACTTGCAATTTTTATCTTTGATTTGATATTTGAATTTCTTATTGAATAAAATGTCCCAATTGCAGCCATTGATAATATTGATCCAACTGTCGTCATTGTGTTTTAATATTTAAAAGAGTGACAAACCCGCAATGTAATTTAACATTTAAAAAAAAGAAAATTTTTTTTTTAAAAATAATTTAGAATATAAAAATCATGAAATTAATAATAAAAAACCATGAAATAATTTGGAAATTGTTTTACAAAATTTATTTGTGCGTTATCTAAATAAGGTGTTACTATTTTACTATTATTGTTTTTTTTTTTAGTTTGTCTATTACTATTGATGTTGTTGTTGTTTTTGTTTGGTTATATTAGAAAACATGAATTAATGATCTTGGTACTCTTCTTAAATCCCAATCTATAAAATAAACTATAGCCATAATTGAAAATAAACCAACAGCTGAAAAGAAATGCCAAACATCATGTGAATCGAAATAATTAAATACAATACATGGTTTGTTTAACAACTTTGATTCATCAAATGGATAGAATTTGTTTGTTACTGCAATTTCGAAAAAATATAAACCAAAACCCCATGATAAAAACATGATTATAAATAAAACCCAAACAAATGGATATACTTTTTCACCATATTTTAATTTCATTGTTATATAATAAAATAAATAAATTAGGAAATCTAATATCATTACACCTCTGTACAAATGGAGTATCATTAGTACATCAATTTAATTTGTAATAATAACAATAATAAATTAAATACATACAAAATTAAATTTGAAAATGTCATTGATACTTCAGAATAAATACCAAAAGCAGCAAATGCCAATACAATACCCCATGAGAGTAAATTTGCAGATAATATCGCAAAGAATCTTGGTTTATCTTCAATTTTTGATGGATGAATTAATTTTTTGAGTGATTGCCATAAGAAACCAATGCTTGGGTTTAGTGATAAACGTTTATGTGCTAATAAATATGATGATCCAATAATTGATACATATCCAAATACAATAACAAATAATATCCAAAACCTAAATAAACAAGTCATAGTTAGTATTAATAATCATGATACCACTAATACATATGAATAAATGTAATATATGTACATACGCATAGATATTAATATTTGTTAATGATAAAAAGTTGAAAAATATAAATAATGCAAAGAAAGCATAAGCTTTAAATGCACCTGCAGTTAGTGTTGCATGACGTTTTTGATGTAATGTAAAAAATAATAAACCTGATCCAATTAACATATATGTAGTATCTGTTTAAATAAAAAAAAAAGGAAAAGTTAATATAAATAATAACCTACTAAGTTTGTTTAAATACAACAATCCAATAACATACCAAATTGAAAATTTAATCTTGATGGACAAACATGATACAATGCAGAGAATATACCTTCAAATAATATAGTTAAACCCATACTATAATATAATGATAAATCAGTATGTAAACCATTTATACCATCTTCTTTTTGACCTGTGAAATGTGTAATCAATAGAAATGATGTACCAGCTACCAAATAAAATAAATTTGATAATACATTATTAAATGCTTCAATTCCTAAAAATGGTCTTAAACATTTAAAATTATAATAACATAGGTTTTTAATATCTGAATCTGTATATTGAAAAAATACAAATTGAATCGATGGTAAACTATAAAATGCTGATACAATTAATAATATTTTCCAAAACTGTAAAACATGGTAGTAAAATTAGTTTACAATATATAATATTTAATCTACTACTATCGCTAACAAACAACATTTGTTACATACATATTTTAAATAAACTGGTTGCGTTTTAAGTTGCCTTTTAGCTTCAGATTGTGATAATAATTCTTGTACATTTAATATAGTGTTGATCGATGATGATGATGAAGATGTATCTAATAATGCTTCATCCTCTTCATATCCTAAATCAATCATACTATTAGAATTACCAATTCTAACAGAGTTGTTTGATTTCTCCATGTTGTGTATTTACAATGTTCCTTGTGTTGTGCGTGTATATATTGATATTTATTTAAATATTTAAATGTGTATGTATGTATGTATGTTTTTTTATAGTTTTATAGTTTTTTATATATTGTGTGCGTGTGAGGTGTCGTGTGTTTTCAAATTTATATTTACAAATTTACAATAATAAAAAAAAAATTTTGTTAACAAATACAAAAATAGTAAATACTCCAAAAATATATATATATGTGTGTGAAAGTGTGCGTACTTGTTTAATATGCGATTAAAATAAAATATAAAATTTTAATTATGATAATAATAAACACCTGACATTTCGAAAAAATATTTTTATTTTTTTTTTATTTTTTTTTTTTTTTTAAATTAATTTTTATGAAAAATAATCGCTTTGTTATTTGGGAACCAATGAATAATATCTATTTTTTACCAGGTGTTAGATTATATGAAAAAAAATAAAAATAGAAAGTGGTATTAACTTTTGTATGTTTTAGATTCAATATGGGAAGTTTATGGTAATATGATATTGATTTACCAATAATAATTATTAAATCTAGTTATTAAAACAGATTCTGAATTTTCAGTTGTTGTACATCTCATATAAACAAGCTATGTTATTAAATATTAACAGTGAAAAAAGAAACTGGTAATTGTGATGATCGATAAAGGAAGATTACTGTTTATAAAAATATAAAAAATAAATAAAAACAAAATAACTAAAAGGTTGAATAAGAAGATTGGATGCTGTAATAGAGGTTGCAATGTAGAATTGGAATCTATAACTTCAGATTTAATTAGATTAAATGGTCCAGGAGGAATAAAAGTTAAAGTTTCAACAGTGAACTAACAACATTTAATGATAAAAAAGTAAAAGTTGTACCACAAGAATTTAAATCAAATTTATCCATATTATTCATTTAAAGGTGATGAATATATATTATGGGGTAATTTGAATTTATATATATTGTTGATTTAAAAAACAGTAAATAATAGAGTATACTATCGTACAAATCAAATATTTGATATTAATTCTCCATTGGATAAACTTTTAAACCATTTTAAGAAAACAATTTTCAAAATGTTATTATATTCAGAACAATGACATTCACTTCATCGCGAATAAATTAAAAGTAATGAATTAAAATAAATGTCACACTCAAATAATAATAACAATAAGATCTTATTGTTGTTTTATATAATTTTGCGTTTATTAAATATTATTAAATTACTTTTATTATTATTACCTTTTTTTTTTTTTTTTTTTTTTTTTTGTAATATAGCTTTATTTTTTTAATTGGTTATAATTTTTATTTTTGCAGTGTTTTGAGTTGGAGGGGGGTGTGG
>JACAFY010002111.1:0-10411 GCA_015252635.1 Dictyostelium capitatum
TGTTTTGGTTTTGTTGGGGGTTGTTGTTTTTTTTTTTGAAATTAAAAATAAAAAAAAAAACAACCAAAAAAAAAAAAAAAATAAAAATTTTTGGAATTTTGGAATTAAAAAAAAAAAAAAAAAAAAATTTTAAATTTTGAAAATTATTACTATGTTTATTAGATAATGTTAAACTTTGGTTTAATTTAAATTGGGTTTAATTCATTATCACCATAATAATTAATATCTTGTAAACTTGTTTTTTCTTCTTTTAAATCAATAAAACCAATTTTTTCTCTTCTTTTTTTTAACACTACTTTAATTACAATTGCAAATACTAAAATTAAAACTACACCTGCTATTGGTAATGCAATTGGGAATACTTTTTTTTCTTCTTCTTTAAATGTTGGTTTTGATGTTGAATAAATAGATTTGTCAATTTGAGTTATACCACCTTTTGAAATTAAACTATCAATTTTATATTCTTTGTTATGTAAATTGAATTCACTAATTTCATTTTCAATAGTGTTATTTTGTACATTTAAAATGAATAACTTTTGACTATTTGATGAATACAATAAAATATAATTTATATTTTCACTTTGAATTACATTTGAAATTGTATAATTAATTGTTATAAATGGTAATATTCCTTTATTTTCTATACATTGATAAATTGAATATTTTGTTTCAGTTTCTTGATAACCAAAGAATACTACTTTTTTAACAGCGGCTAAAAAGTTTATACTACCATTACTATTTTTAAAATATTCTGAAAATTGATTAAATGAATAATTTTCTGTATTATTATTTAAAATACTTGAATGTGTAACACCCAATACTGATGAATTTATTTTTAAAATATAATAGTCCATTGAAAGTCTATCATAAAATATTTGTTGTCCATTATCATTTTCAAAATCATTAAATTGATCCATTCTTTCTTCTACATAACTTTTATTAACACAATCTGCATTCATTCCAATTTTAAATGTGTCATTTAAATCTTTTGTAATTATATTATTTTTTGAAATTGCTAAATATTCTTCTTTATCATTCATTATAATCTAGATTTTAATTAAATTGTTATTAATATTAATAATTTAAAGTTATAGTAATTATTTTTATTATTATGTCATACACAACATACAGTTTGATTATTTATTAAATTTAATAATTTTAAAGTATCACTTTTATCTACAAATGAGAATATTGTATCTACATTTGAATTTTCTTTTATATCTATTCTTGATATTATTTTATTATTACTATTTTTAATTTCACTTGATAATAAATAAATACTCGTTGGAATTTGATTTAAATTTTCAACATAACAACCACAATCTAAATAAACATTATTATTTACAATTAAATCCCCATATATTATTACAGATTCTATAAATAGAATAAATATTATTATTAAATTTTTCATTGTGGTTAAAATATAAAAGATTTAATAAGTGTTGTTAATTTGTTATAAAAAAAAAATAAAAAAATAATTTACTACACACCCACTCTATAAATAATTTTTACAAACAAATCGCAAAAAAAAAAAATTAAAAAAAAAATAATTAGTGGGTCTTAATTTTATTTTTGCAGGTCTGAATTACTAAGAACACACGCTATAATTTTGATATTTAAAAATTTAAATTTTTATTACCAGTTATGACCGTTAAACCTCTATTTTTAATTAATTTAATGATGGTATATAATTTGAATCAAATGGATCAGGTACATGAGTTGCAATTGTTTCATTAAATAATGGTTTTAATGGTAATTCAAATACATTATTTAATTCTATACTTTCCATTGTGAATGATTCTAATTTTTCACGCTCTGATACTGATATTTTTGTCATTACATGTAAATTGAATTTGAATATGAGATGAAGCAAGAAATAATCGAAATTTTCAATTTCTAAATATTTACAACGTAATAATGTACGACAACGATAGCCTAAACGAGATGTATCCTTTCCTTCATTTTTAGCGGTTTGCCATGCTTTAAATAATTTATCATGGTCGTATATCAATTCTTTTCTAATGTCTGCATATGAATCGAAAATCAATACCTTTTTCTCGTTTAACGTATATTTTAATCTTTGATATACCAATTCTCTAAATTCCACTGAAATCATATACTCTTTGAATTGATCTTTTGTAATTTGAAATCTTCTTGTGGAGTTGTTGTTGTTGTTAATTGTATTTCGAGTTGGGTTGAATGTAGATTGTTCAACTTCTTGTTTAAATTCTCCAAATGATATTAAATGTTCTGGGCGTACTGGAATGATACCATCTGCTAACATCTTTGCAATCATTGCTAATTGTTTTGTTGTATCTAATATCGATGTTGTTCTAATAATTGAAAATGATTCATCCAATGAGTTTTGATCCAATAGGTTCTTTAAATCTTGCATTGGTATATTTGTATTTGTTTTTGTATCTTGTTCACCTTCTATTATATAAAATAATCTCTTTATACGACCACACGCTTTCAATTTATGTTTTTGTGTTTTAACTTTTAATTTTTTAGAGTCGTGAAGATCCTTCCAAGTTTTTCTTTCAAATAGGAATGGATAAAATTGAAAATCATCGTTGTTTTCAATTGAACTAACCCCACCATTACCATTTTTGATAAATAAAAAATCACCAACAGGTATTCCTTTTCCAATACATGATAAACCAATCTCTTGAAAATTTCTTTTAAATGATTCTATATAATGTTCATTTGAATCACATGCAACAATTACTTTATCTTGACCAAGTAAATCATTGAAATTCGTTTCATTAATTCTCTTGAATTCACGATGTTCATTAAAAAATGGTTGGATTTTAGTTGCAAATAATCTACCTTTTTCAGTAAGAGTACAACGTCCATCTGGATAAAATAAAGATAAACCTCTTAATATCAATTGTTGAATTAAACCAAATGATGCTTTATAATTATCACCTTTTTCTTTTGCATCTTTAACTTTATCTCTAATTTCAGTTGTTGTTAATTGTTGAACTTTTTCCGTAACTACATCCATTAAAACAAATTTTGGTTCTATTGCACCCAATCTAAGTAGTGCTTCTAAAAATACAATTGGTGTTCCAAATGATGTTGGGATGTATGGTCTTTCTTCTCCATTTGATATAGTTTGCAGATCTGTAATTTCATTTGTTATATTTCTTGTTGTTGGTGATAGTGTTGTTGGTGTTGGTGTTGGTGTAATGTCTGTATCGTTATCTCTTTTTAATTTTTTGTTATTGTAGTTATTGTTGTTATTATTATTGTTGTTGTTGTAGTAGTAATTATTGCTATTACCACTACCATCATTTTCACCTAAATATTCAACTGATGATGCTCTTTTTAATTCATTTGATAAATTATTGCTTTTAACATCTTTCATTGTTTTATCATTGTAACCTTCATCATCATCACTATCAATATTATTATAGTTATTGAAACCAGTACCATGTTCATTATCTTCTGTATCTGTTTTTTCATCTTCTGTATCATCATCAATATTTTGAAATATTGAATGTTGTGGCTGAGTTTTATTATTTACATGTGTTGATTCAACTTGTGATGGTGATACTGAAATTGTTGTTGTATTTGATTTGGTAGTTTGTGGTGATATTGGAATAACTGAATTGGTTCTATTTGAAGGTGGTGATGGTGAAACTGATATTGTATAAAATTTATTTGGTGTTGTAGTTGGTGTAGGTATTCTATTTTGTTTTTGTGGTATTGTTGATTTACTCTTATTTTCATTATTATTATTATTATTTGAAGTGGATGTTGTCGTTGTGGAAGTAGTTGTTTGAGGAGTTAATTGATGAATATTCTCTATTGGAGGTAGTGGAGGTATATTTTGATTTGGAAACATTTTCATGATCATTAAATTTGTATCTTCAATCTTTTGTAATTCTTCTCTAATTTTTTTATCAAAACATACAAATAACCTTCCATCATCCAATGTAGTTTGAAATGGTAATTCATTTGGATCTTGTGTATTTAATAACTGTGGTGGTAATTGTTGTTGAAGTTGTTGAATTATCTTTACTGGTGTATTTTTAATTTCTGGTTTATCAAATTCTTCATCTGAAAGTGGTTGAGTTGTTGGTATGATATCATCATCATCATCATCATCATCTAATTTAATTTGTTCATTCTCTTTATCTGACACTATAATTTCATCTTCCTCATCATTTATCGAGTTGTTATTATCTGATTCTAAATCTATTATATTGTTATTATTATTTATATGTGTTTGTGAGGTTGTAGTTGTAGTTGTTGTTGTGGTTGTTGTTTTGGTTGGTTTAAAAGATTTTGATTGACTTGATTCTACTGCTGCTGCACTATATACCCTTTTAATGAAATGATCTAATGGATCAATTTCACTTTTATCATATTTTACATATTCTGAATACACATCATAAAGATAATTACTAGGTACTATACAGTTAATATGGGTCAGTAATTAAATTATAAACAAAATAAGATAATAACTTATCAAAATAAAACATACCTTTATCAGCAAATATATCTTTAATTCTACCAAGTTCATCCTTTTCTTCCTTATTATTATGATCCACAAATGTTTTTGATAATAGTTTTGAACGTAATTTCGTCATTTCAAAATGAGTACTTTGTTTTGCAGAACTTGTATATTTTGTGATAATATATGATAGAATTGTAAATTCTAACGGAAATTCACAAGTATCTATAATATCACCATCATTAATTAACTTTGAACAAAATGTATCTTTTAATTCTAATGTATTCCCTTTATTAATATCGAAAAATGTTGCAATTGTGCCACCACAATGTTCTCTACAAATTTGAATGGTTTGTGTTGGTAATACATCCAATTCCTTCTTTTCACTTTTTCCTGTATAATATTCTTTGGTTCTTATATAAATTTTCATTATCTCTATAAAAATATATATAATAATAGTCTTGGCACTAAAATTATCCGTTAAAAAAAAAAAAAATTAAAAAATAAACAAAAGTTTTGAAATTAATAATAATTATTTTAAAATATATGAAGGCATATTAAACCACCATAAATATCTAAATTTATTGTTTATTAACTAATTTACTATTTTTGTAATTTTATAATTCTCAATAATGACATCTTAAATCATCACCTTTTATATATATTAATTGTTAAACGTTGTTATGTTTAAATTTAATTGAACCATTTGTGATTTAAAATTTGATCAATTGTTAATCTTGATGTTGGATCATTAACTAGAGTTCTTTTGATGATATCCTTTGCATCATCTGAAATTGTTTGCCAAATTGGTAATTCAAATTTAATATCTGAAAAACCACACAAACTAAAACAAATATAAAAAATAATAATGATTTGGTTAGTAAATTATAATACAATTAAATTGGATTGTTATTAATTAATTAAAGTATACATACGATTTATACATAACACGTGCAATACACCATACATCACTTGGTGTATCATATTTAAATTTATTTCTACAACCATCACCTCCATGATCTTTCTTGACAAATTTCATTAATTCTGGTGCAGCATATTTTGGTGATCCTGCATATCTTGATTTTACGAAAATTATTAAATAATTTTAAAAAAAAAAAAAAATTGAAAAAAATGAAAAAAAAAAGCCATGAAAAAAAAACGATAAATTCACCACCATTTGAAAATTCAATAAATAAAAATATTTATTTTATATTTCCTGCCTTTATACCATAACAATAATTTTTTTTAAAATCATTAATAATAAAAGGTTTGAAATATTTTATTTCCTTGAAAAATATGTCAATACTTTTGTGACAGCTTTAATTAAGTCGTGTTTCTTATCACAATGAGGTTTTACTGCAAGGGTTGAATTATAGGGGTCGGGATTTAGTATGTGGGGCGACCCCATCGTGAATGTGTCATTCACCAAATTTAAGATGTTTGCAGAGGGCATGTGGCTATACATGGTATCCTAGTTTGGGTGGTGCCACTGAAGTGCACTGGAAAAAAGTGAATTCTGGGTGTTCTACGCAAGTGTGGGTGTATGTTCATGAACGTTTCATCATTCCAAACTACGACATATAATTACTGGTTTTTTTTTTACTTTTTTTCATTAATTAATTAACCTTAAAAAATTAAATTAAAAAATTATTGAAAGTACCTGGTGTTAATTATTATTTTATACAACAAATAAAAATAAAATATACACTCATTTATTTATTTATACAACAAGATATTTATTATCGATGATTTATAAAATCAATTGCTTTTTCTTTTTTTGATATAAATGGTGGAATTGGTTGAGCAAAAGTAGTTAAAAACAAACGATTACCAGTTAATTCTAAACCTTTTTCAATTGTTTTTGAATAAGTTGCAAATGATTCAACATTTCCACGTTCACTATTATGGAATTGAGTGAATATTTGAAGATTAAAACGAATAACCAATTCTAACAAATGACGATGAATTATATCATTATCTAAATAATCTGTTAAACGTAAACTTTGTTGATAACCATTATCATTTTCATGTTCAATATAATCTTGAATATCTTCATCACCATCATTATCACTTCTTCTATTATTGTTGTTATATAAACCATCACCACCACCATCAAAACCAATACCATGACCTCTTGACCTGTAACTCTTTTTCATATCATTTACATTTCTATTATTATATCTACAATATAAATAACTTTTAAATAGTTGATCATGATTCTTTGATTGTTCTTTCTTGAATTCGTTGAAATCATCGATGATGAGAATCTTGTTTTTTAATTTATTTCTATTAAATACTGAAGCAACTTGTCTCCTATAATCACTTGACACAATATACTCTTTAAATTGATCAATTGACATTTCAAACCACATTTTTTCAGATTCTGATTTTGCAGATTCATCAAATGATTGTTCAGTTTGTGGATCAACTCTACCATCATCTTCTTCATCGGATGAATCATCATTATTATTGTTGTTACTGTTATTATTTGCAAAATGATTATATTTTTTAGATCTTGGAGTTGATTGAAGTGCAATTGCTCTTTGTAGATTGGTGTTTCCATTAACAGCTCTATTAAAATCAGAATATGGTACCAAATTATTTCTATCTGAAAAGTAAGGATCATCTGCCAACATCTTTGCAATCAATGCCAATTGTCTTGAAGTATCATAGATGGAATTTGTTTTTAAAATTGTGAAATTGTCTGCAGTTGTCAATAAATCTAATCTTTTCTTTAACTCCTCTATATTTGAACGTCTATTTGTACTACTTGTATTATAATTTGATGGTTCACCTTCAATAATATAAAATCTACCTTTTAAACGATGATATGCTTTCATTTTTAAAGATTGTCTTTCACTACGGAAATCTTTTTCAGAGTCACTAAAATCATTCCAAGTTTTTCTTTCAAAAATGTATGGATACATTAATGCACCATCCAAATTATCATCAAATCCAGTATTTGACATTGGATCATTATAGAGTAATACAAAATCTGCAGATGGTAATGAACGTTGAATTGAATGTACTTTCATCTCTGTGAAATTTCTTTGAAAACCATCTGATTTCTTTTCACGATTATCAATTACAATGGTAATTTTAGTTTGACCAACTGGAATAATTAATTTGTTTACCCTGCAAAATTCCATATAATCTTTATGATAATCTTTAAAACATCTTGCGTACCTAACACCAATATCTGTTATGTAATAACTATCTGCTTTACCATCTTCCAATTCTACACATTCTTGAGCAATCAATATATTATCCACTGCAAATTTTGGTGTTTTCAATTCAACAGTGTATTCTGGATCCCTTGGATCATGTTGTTTTGTAAATTGTTGAGCACCTTTAGCAATTTCACCCAATGTTACTGATTTTGTTTCTTTTGATGTCTTTAATTTATACAATGATAATAACATTGAATATGGTGGATACTGAAACTGTGGTTTAAAATCTAATCTATTTGATTTAAATTTAAATCTATTTGGTAATGAAGAATTTAATACTGTTAATGGTGGTAATGATCCAATTGATAATCTTTTAAATGGTTTATCTGGTTTAATTGGTGTTTCAATTGGTTTAGATACAATTGGTGAAATTGGTGATGATGGTAATGATCTACTTGTTATTGGTGTTTTAATTATATTGTTATTTTTATTATTATTATTGTAGTTGTTATTATTATTATTATTATTATTATTATTATTTTTATTGTTTTTATTCTTTGATTTTGGTATTTTAAATAAATTTGAATCTGATTTTGAAAGTATTGAATTTCTTGAATTAAAATTTGTGAATCTATATACATTTTTGTTATTGTTGTTGGTGCTATCAATTGGCAGTGAAGAGGATATTTTTTTTTCATCATCACAATCAATTGAAAGATAACTGCTGCTATTGCCGTAGTTTTTAGATGATGATGATGGTAATTGTGATTGTGTACGCTGTTCTGATTCTGAGTCAAACATCATATTATTTTCAAAATCTATATCAATTGGAATTGATGATGAAGTTGATGTGGTCGTGGTAGTAGTTGTGGTTGTTGAATTTATTTGTTTCTTATTTGAAACTGGAGTTGCTGGAAGTGAATTTCCCCTTTTTCCCAACGACGATGCGGTGGAATTAATGTTACCAGTACTAAAACTTTGACTTTGACTTAATGATGATATGCTAGTTCTATTCTTTTGACGAATACTACTGCTACTACCTTGACTACTTCTATTATTTTGACTATTGTAAATTGACCCTTCGTCATTACTGCTACCACTGTCATCTAAACAACTTGCATTATGATTTTCGAAAAAAAAGTCTAGTGATTCTTGTTGTTGTTGATCGTTATTATTATTATTTGAAATTGGACCAATTTGTGACGCTAACATATGTTGAAAATCTTCCTCAAGATCAAGGTCATCATCTAAATCATATGTATTTTGTTGTTGTTGCTGTTGAGGAGGAGGTGTAATATTTTGTTTTGGTGTAAGCGATGCATTATTTAAAGTTGATGTTGTGGTGGTTGTAGTATTAACTTTTTTTGGTGTAGTAATTGGTTGTGATGAAGTAGAGATTGTTTTATTATCATACCCATGTACTTCATATACATTTTGTTGTTGACGTTGTTGTTGCTGTTGAGGAGGTGGTGTAATATTTTGTTTTGGAGTAAATGATGCGCTATTTGGAGTGGAAGTTGTTGTAGTTGTTGTAGAGTTATTAACTCTTTTTGGTGTATTAACTGATAGTGAAGATGTATAAGTTGTTTTATTTGAAATTGGACTAATTTGTGACGCTAACATATGTTGAAAATCTTCATCAAAATCAAGATCATCATCTAAATCATATGCATTTTGTTGTTGGAGTTGTTGAGGAGGTGGTGTAATATTTTGTTTTGGTGTAAATGATGCATTATTTGGAGTGGAAGTTGTTGTAGTTGTTGTAGTGTTATTAACTCTTTTTGGTGTATTGATTGATTGTGATGATGTGGTAGTCGTTATATCATCATCATCCAATTCATGTATTTGATGTCTCTGTTGTGGTTGTGTAATATTTTGTTTCGTGATAGTATTTGTTTGAGTTGGTGAAGTTGAAATTGAAGTTGTTGTAGTATTTAACCATTTTGGAGTATTAATTGTAGTTATTTTATTATTATAGTCATCATCATCAATTACGATACTTTCATCAGGAGGAGGAGTTAACTGATAAATATCTATTACAAATTTATCTAAACTTTTTAAAAATCTATATTTGTAATGTAAATTGAATAAATCTTTAAAATAAACTGCACGAATGAAGTAAAATTAATAACCGTTATTATAATCTTTAACATTATTAATTATTCAATACATACCACTATTTTCTCTAAAAAGTGAATTTAAACAATGAAATTCTTTTTCTTGATCTTGACCATCAGTTAAATATTTACTATTTAAACCATTTAACTTTAAATCTTTTCTTAATATACCACAGTTATAAAATGATTGATCTATGTTTTTACCTTTTTCTTTATTATCTCGATACCAAGATTCCAAATAGAATAATATAGTAGTTGCAAGTGGAAATGGTGATCTATCTAATATATCATTTTCTTTAATACCATTTTCTTTAAATGATTTAAACATATCCAATGTTTTACCATTAAAAAATACTAATGATTTTCTATCTCTATCTGAAAGATCAGAATTTCTGCATGTTGATACTCTATTATTAATATCTTCTGTGAATTCAATTGGTTTATTTACTTTTCCACTATAATATCCATCTGTTCTTAACTTAAATTTCATTTTTAATTATCATTATTATTTGTTTATATATGCGCATATGATAAAAAAATGAAATTAAAATTATAAAAAAAAAAAAAAAAAAAAAAAAAATTTTTTTTTTGATATTTTTTTTTAAAAAAAAAATTTTTTTGTTGTTTTTTAAAAAAAAAAATAATTTTTTTTTTTTTTTAAA
>JACAFY010002122.1:0-10408 GCA_015252635.1 Dictyostelium capitatum
GAGTAGTGGAATTATTTATTAATTTTTCCAAAATTGATTTCAATAGCACTAAAAAAAGTAAACCATCAATAACTATTATATTATTTTGTTCATCATGAGGTAAAATCATATCTATTTCACTTAGTAATCCATAATTTGGGAATAACTAACGTATTATAAATGAACTTTTTTTAATAATTTTAGTAAATTTTTTTTCAAACAAACAAAAAGTTTTTCCCAAAAAGAGATAATATTTGTTCATATAAATTAATGCGACAACATTTTTGAACCAAAAAAAAAACATTTTTTTCTGAAAATATTATGACGGTATTTAAAAAAAAATTAAAATTTTTATTATTTAAAGCACAACACACACAATGATCAACATCACTATTATTATATAATAAAAGAGTTGTATTGTAAATTAAACTAAAATAAAAGAAAAAAAAAAAAACAAATAATAAGAGATTATCTCAGCATAGTGAATATATATTTATTTAAAAATTTAAAATGATAATAAAACGTCAGAAGCAAAAAAATCATCATAAGATGTCGAAGGGAGATAATCCACGGTAATAGATTAATCATGCTTTCATGCAGTTAACCCACCTTGTAGAAATATCAATTTCATAATTTCTATTCACTCCATTTTCGGTTGATTCTTTGAAATTGAAAGAATATGTATATTCCATGCTCTCTTATTAGTTTATTTACAGATGCTCTTGATTTCTTGTTTTTTTCCAACTTTCTTTATATTTATAACATTACCAACACCATTATCATTGGTAACATTACGTAAATTACCAATAGTACCAGGAATAATCGCAGCATCAACAACATTACCAATACGTAACGGTCCAAGCAGTAATAAGAGTTTCAATGCTTAACTTGCTACCCATAGAATGTGGTACATCAACAACACCATTTCCAACTAATGTGAGTGCACCAATAGCAGTAGTAACAGTTTCAACGTTTTTAACAGCGTAATTACCAAAAGAATGATTACCATAGTACCTCCAACAACACCACGCATATTTTCAGTGTGAGTATCCAAATGGTTCATTAGCATGCTTCTTTGTTTGTCTAGTACGGTCAAGAGTTACCATTTATCTTTTGTATATATTTAAAGATTATTTATATGTTAAATATTAAATAAATTATCTTTTTTTCTTAATAATTATTATTGTTATTTGATTATGACATTGTATTTGTTGTTCCTGTTCAAAAATATAACTATTTGAAAAGTTTCAAATAAAAAAAATAATAAAAAAAAAACCAAATTGTTGTTGCCATTTTTTTCTCATATAATGGTTTTTTTATTTTCCAACATATTTTGAAATTTTTTTTTTTTTTATTGTTTTAATCAGAAGAATATGGGTAACAGTAATAGCCACGAGCAATTAAAACATAATGAAAATGAATGGAAGATTTTATCGACAATATCATCAACAACATATAAAACTATTTACAAAGCAAAGAAATTAAATGGAAAAATTAATGATATTAAAGTTAAAATTTGCAATATTAAAGTTATTGAAACGAATAGATTTGATATGGATAGATTCGTATGTATTCCAAAACATCCACATTTTACAAAATAACATACCAATTAATATTAATCAAAAATACACAGAATTTAATTCGATACAAAAGAAAAAAAAATAAAGATAAAGAATTACGTTCATATGTAACCAAATACTATGGATATGGTTTGGATGACAATAAAATATATATTTATTCAAAATATATTAAAAATTCAATTTCAATTAAAAATTTAATAAATTTATTGCCAAATAATTCATTTAATGAAGAGCTGGCATTAGCATTTGGATTTAGAATTGCGAAATCATTAGAACATTTACACAGATTTAATATTACACATGGTAATATAAATTGTGAAAATGTGATGTTGCTCTACAATAACGAAGGTATTATAACAGGGGTTAATTTAGTTGATTTTGATGAAAATAATGAAACAATAATATCAGCATCAAGTACATTTACTGGATACAAATCAATTTTGGATAATATATATTACGAACCAAAAAACATAGAGAATATAATGTCCGACTTAAAAGGCTTTAGTCGTATTTTAATTGAAATGGTTGGTGAAAATATAACAACAAACCATTGGACAAATGGAAGTATTGGGAATAATATTAAAGTAGATTCAATACATAGTTTCCGAAATAAATTTTATTATATGCAACCATACATTATATCAATAAACAAAGAATCAATTACCGATATTGATAGGATATTTATGGTGTTATACAACAAACCATTTACGATTGGTTCAATGCCTTATAGTGCTCGTTATCTCACATTGTCATCATTTAATCAACCAATTGAAATTGGATCAATACCGTATAGTGTTACCAATCTCACATTATCATCATTTAATCAACCAATTGAAATTGGATCAATACCGTATAGTGTTACCAATCTTACATTATCATCATTTAACCAACCAATTACAATTATATCAATACCGTATAGTGTTACCAATCTCACATTATCATCATATAATCAACCAATTACAATTGGATCAATACCGTATAGTGTTCGTTATCTCACATTATCATCATATAATCAACCAATTGAAATTGGATCAATACCGTGTAGTGTTACCAACCTCACATTACCATCATTTAATCAATCAATATCAAATATTCCGAAATCAGTAAATTCACTCTTACTTGGATCTAATTTTAGCCACTTTGAATCATTATCAAATTTCTGGATATCAAGATTAGAGTTAATAAATATTGATATTGATAAAATAACCAACATTGTTAATCATGTTAGTCCTTCAATCGAATCACTTGTTATTAATAACTACAATGTAGATATGCAATCAATATCCAGAAACAGCATCGAGTTAAGATATTTAAATGACCTGGGTATTATTAAACCAATAAGCCAAGAGACAAACATCGCATATAAACTAGATGGTTCTGATTCTAAATATATTTTCCAAAGAATTATTAAATATGTAAGCAAAAATCCATCTATTCTGACATAAACTAAAAGTCTATTAATCATAATCTTTTAAACTAATTTAAATTTTAGCATAATGAATTTTGTGTTTTATATAGATTAAAAGATTATTCATTTTCAATGGAATATTATGGAACAAGAAAAGATAAAAATGGATTGATATATATGTATACAGAGTATATAAAGGAAGCAATATCAATTACAGACCAGTTAAAATCACTAGCAATAAATGAAAAGATGAATGAGGATGATATTATTTCATTGTTAATTGAAATTACTAAAGCAATTAAGATTATCCATTCAAATCAAATTATTCATGGTAATATCAATTGTGATAATATTTTATTAATTCCAAATGAAAATGGTATCAAGTCCATTAAAATTATTGGTTTTAATCAATCATTATTATTTAATAATTCAAAAACACCTACATTCTTCGAGTTGATTGGTAAAGAAACCCATATGGCCCCAGAGGTTAAATTACAAAATAGAAATGCAAGTTATAAATCAGATATATGGAGTTTAGGTTGTACGTTAATTGAAATGGTTGGTGGTGATTTAAAACAAATTGATAATAATGGTGCGCCAATAATACCAAATCATTTATCAAACTATTTAAGAAATATTATTCAACGTTGTTTAGTCATTAATCAAGATGGTAGATTCAATGTAGAACAATTATTAATACATTTAAATAACGTATGTTTATATAAATTTTAAATTTTATATTAATAATTCATACTTATACTTATATTTATATAGGAGCATAAAGAATATAAATACTGTTCATTTTATCAACCAATTACCTATGAATCAATTAGATCAATTCCCTATGAACTCATTGTTAATTTAGAATTAACCGATTTTAATATTGAGTTAATACCTAGGCTATCACCAAGTTCAATAACATCACTATCATCAAAACCTGAACAACTTAAGCTTGGATTGGAATTCGGACTTATACCTCCTTCAGTAAAATTACTTTCTTTACCTTCTTTTAATCAAATAGTATACATTGGATCAATACCATCAACAGTAACACATTTATCATTCAAGATACTTAATAAAGAAATTCAAAATTACTCAATTCCATCATCAGTTACATATTTAGATTTAGGTGATGAATTTGATATTCAAAATTATGGTGATCTTACAATTAATTCAATTTTAACATTAAGATGTGGATTTAAATTTACCAGCATGTTAAATCAAAGAACACTACCAAGATCAGTTACAGATTTACAATTAGATAATTATAATCTATCGTTAAATTCGAATAGTATTCCATCAACAGTAACATATTTAACACTTGGCTCTGATTTCACAGATTTTGAATCTTTATCAAACCTCCCATCTTCAATCATTGATTTGAAATTTGGTACTTCATCATCGACCGAATTAATCCTAGGTATTCCAGAATTCATCAAGGACACATCAATTACTTCACTCTTTGTTAATGGTAAAAATATTCAAACTATCATATTTATAAATACAAATTTTAAATCAAATTCTGAATTACCATTAGATTTATTAATTCATAAAAATTGGGAATGGGGTAATAAGTCAAATTTAGGTAAAGGTGGATTCGGTTTTGTGTTTAAGGCAAAGAAATTAAATGGCATTTTAAATGATATGTCAATCCAAGAATGTGCAATTAAATTCATTGAAAAAACTCAATTCGTATGTATAACTCTAAGGGTAAAATAATTTTTAAGAACAACAACTAACATCTCAACAATATAGAGAAGGAATGAAATTGATATTTTACAACTGTTAAATGATAATCATTATTCGATTAAATATTATGGATGTGGTATTGATGAACTTGGTAATATTTATATTTATATGGAATATAATGACCAATTAATTTCAATTACCGATAAATTAAAACAAATACAAACCAATCAAAGATTTGAAGAACATGAAGTAAAATCACTGGGAATTGATATTGTTACAGCATTACATAGTATTCACCAAAATCATAATATTATTCATCGTGATATTAAATGTGCAAATATATTGCTAAACTATAATAGTGATAACAAAAGAATTGGCGTCAAATTTATTGATTACGGTTTATCAATGATGATTGATAAAGATAGTTACTATTCATTTGCAGGCACAGAAACTCATTTAGCTCCAGAAGTTAAACTACAAAATGCAAAAATCAATTTTAAATCAGATATATTTAGTGTTGGTTGTACTTTAATAGAAATGGCTGGTGGTAATTTAAAAATTAGAAGTGAAAAAGATGGTAGTCCAATCGTTCCTGACCATTTATCACCCAAATTAAGAAAAATTATTAAAATGTGTATTGTTTCAAACTTTAATGCAAGATTAGATTCTAAACAATTAGTAAATTTATTATCAAAGGTATGTTATTAAATGTTTATTTGGGTTAATAATTACTTTTATTAACCAAAACAATATCAATAGGGTAAAATAATATTAAAGAATTCAGATGAAGAATTACTTATAAATAAACGATCAACAATGTCTACTTTTGATGAACCACTCATGGTCGATTCGATTGTTGATAAAAGTATTACCTCACTATCATTACCATTATTTAATGATTATTCAATTCAAATTGGATCAATACCATCAACAGTAACACACTTATCATTCAAGATATTTAATAAAGAAATCCAAGATCCTCAGTCTATTCCATCATCAGTTACATATTTAGATTTAGGTGATAAGTTTGATATTCAAAATAATGGTAATAATATTCCAAATGATTCAATTTTAACATTAAGATGTGGATTTAAATTTACCAAAGTATTAAATCAAAGATCTATACCATCGTCAGTTACAGATTTACAATTATATAATTATAATTTAAAATTAAATACAAATAGTATTCCATCAACAGTAACATATTTAACACTTGGTTCCGATTATAAACATTCTGAATCAATATCAAATCTTCCATCTTCGATCATTACTTTGAAATTTCATAATTCAGAGGTTGACCATATGAAAATAAATAATTAATTATAATAATAATTAATTAAAAAAAATTAACACCAACCGATTTTGAAATTAATTTATTAAATTATTCACCATTAAATAATCCACCATTAGATAATCTGGATTTAATTAAATTATAAACAAGTGTAACATAGTCAGACTTTTTAAAATCTGAGGTGGCTGGTTTTGGTTTTTATGGGCCGTTTATAATGTTCTTTGAGGGTTATCAATTTATAACTAGCAAAAGTAGAATAAAGTTCTTTATCGGGTGGAATAAATTCTTTTGATATTGGCTTTTGCTGATGATTTCAATTTTTTAATTTCTTTAGATTCATCCTTAATCAATTGGTTGTAACTATTGTTCTAGATATTTGAAATCAACTTGATCTTGTACGTCAGTTTCTGGTTGCTCTTTATCAAGATTTTAATAATTGCGAAATGTAAAAGATTGTGTGTACTGTTTGTTCAGCTTTTCCTTTTAAATTATTTAATGTTACACTGCTTGAATTTAATGATAATGATGATGACTTGGTTGTCTTTCAAGACACGATGTTAATAAGAACTGTAGGACTAGTGTGTCGTTTTACACCACCAAGTATTATTTCTACAAGGTTCCCAACTTTGAAACAATCAACAACTGAATCCAAGAATAATCAACAAAAGTAAATGGATGATTCTTAAATAATGGAATTGAATCGATGATATATACATTTGATATTATTTTAGAAAAAATGATCTAATTCTTCACCTTTGATATGCTCTATACAATTATTAACCAATACTCTAAATCAAAACCAGCATTATGAGCTATTATTACATTTTTTGGTTGAATTGATGGTTCACCTACTAGATACTGTATTATTCATATTCAACTTTTGTACTACCAATTCCACTACTAATATCTTTTACACCACCAATACCACACAATACTGATCCAATACCATTTACACTACAATACCAATCACTATCGATCCAATATCATTTGCACCACCAATTCCACCGCCCAATACTGATCCAATACCATTTGTACCACCAATACCACTCGCTACAGATCCAATACCATTTGCACTACCAATACCACTCACTTCCGATCCAATACCATTTGTACCACCAATTGCACCACATAATATTGATCCAGTTTCTGTATTATCAATTGGTACATTTAAACAGAATATTTTCATTGTAACCACCTGAACTTCAAGATATGGAATGGAAATTATTTCAATATTATTTGATTTCCTTTCCAGTAGAAGGGTATCTTGTTAACATCATTGTTATTTCAGAATCTAATGTTGTGAGCCCAAATTGCATTATTTTTTTTCCAATTTCTTTGGTCAATTATTGTATTCAGTGAAATTACCAATATTAATTTCTCCATTAACCGTTCCAATTAATGAGTAATCTCTTTCTTTGACTTTTTTATGTATATGAACACCACCTAGTAAATCAATTTCATCCCAAATAATTGCTTTAACCTCTCCAGTATCTCCTTTACTATCACACGCCTTTCTTATTGCCAACAATCTTGATACCAATATACCTTGACTATTATAGAATACTTCACTTGGTTTATATTTCTGAGTGGTTGAATGCGAGTGAAGAGGAATGCCACTATATTCATTTCTGGTATACTTCCTACCACACAACATTTTAAAGATGCTTTTTCCAAATCTCAAGGATTCTGAAATCAATGTATGCGGGGATGGATTGATGCTATGATTTACTATTTAAATATTGCAATTCAAAAGATCTAAATATTTTAAACACAAAATTACATGTATCACAATAATTACTTCTTGAAACGTTGATTATACCATAATCTTATGAGCTGTTATACAAAGTATGTGGGGTATGATGCAACTTCTTCTGATATTTATACAAAATCTGTATCTTCTATACCATGACATATAACGATTTGGTACTATTCCATCTTCATATATAAATAACAACCATATCCCATTATCATTTACACAAATGATTAAGAATAACTCATACTCAGTAATAACGCTATTACTTTAATTTATTAATTTACTTTTTATTATAATCTACAGTTTTTTTTTTTTTTTTTGGTTCATTGTTATTTTTGATTAAACAATCAATGTTTTATGTAATTGAATGTTTAGATCCTTGAAATGTCACGCCCAAAAAAAATAGTTTTACACCAATCAACAGAGATTAAAACCTTATTCTTGAAACTAAATTGTTTACCTAAATAGATACTTCTCCATGCCCACCATACACCAAAACCACCACCACTAAATGTTTGTGGTATATCCATAATAGCATTATGACCTCCAACATATGCAAATGAACCTAAATGTTTATATGCAAAGTTTTCTGGTTTATAGGTTGAAGGATCTTTACCATATTGATCATTTAAAGATTTTGCCAAAAATTTAGCTTGTTGACTTGCACATTGAGCAGTTGAAGGGAGAGTTGTAAGATTGGAATCTATTTTGGCCATTAGTCTTTTGAATTCACTCAACTGTAAGAATCCATCTTTATTTACATCAAATTCATTAAAGAATTCAACGAAACCTTCACCATATGGAGTTAACTGAGGATAATCTTTTTGATGTTTTTTGAATAACACTTGAATTTCATCAAATGATAATTGATTATCATTGTTTGTATCACCTTCTTTGAAAATTTCAGAAATTCTCTTCATTAAAATATCTTGTGAAATGGTTGAACAATCACCACATGCATAAATGTTACCTTGTGAAACACCCAATACTTTTAATGTTGCATCTGTTGTAATTGCTCTATTATTCTTTTGAACATCGTTACCAATTGATGTAATTAATTGTTTAACAATTTTACGTGGTCCAACACCTGTAGCCCATACACACATACCAAATGGTACTTCAATTGGTAATGCTCTTTCTGGTCCTTTAAGTGGATTAGCTGCATCAATTGGTTGACCTGGTGGTCTTTCCAGTTGTTTCTTTAAAATTACCAAATGATCTTTCTTTACTTCAACTGCACGTGTATTAGTTAATACTTCAATTCCAGTTTGTTGGAATTGTTTCTCTGTGTACATAGATATCTTTGAGTCAAATGTATTCAATAAATGATCAGCTGATTGAACCAATTTAATTTTTGAATATTTTGAAAGGTGTGGAAACATTTTAGATAAATCATCGTTAATGTAGTCATAAAGCGAACCAGCAAATTCAACGGCTGTTGGGCCACCGCCGACTACAAGGAAAGAAATTAATCTATTTATTTCTTCTTCTGAGGTACCTGGGAAGTTTGCACGTTCAAAACAGTCCATAATTTTTTGTCTAATTTTATGAGCATCCATAGCTTCTTTCAAATAAATGCAATTCTCTTCAACACCTTTAGTACCAAAACAATCTGGAACAGCACCTACACTAATTATCAATTTATCGTATTGAATCTTTGCTTTTACACCTGATCCATCATGAGTTGATACTTCGATTGTATTATTTTTATAATCAATATCTGTACATTCAGCTTCAATATAAGTTGTTGGTAAACTTGTAATTCTTTTTAATACTCTTCTAATTGGTTCAATTATACTTCTAATTTCAACACCACCTGTTGTGGCTTCTGTTAACATTGGTGTGAATAGGAAATACTATAAAAAATATGTATAAATTATTTATTAATATATATAAATAATTATTATAATGCCATATATATAATACATACATTTCTTGGTGAAACAACAATAATTTCATATTTGTTTAAATCAATTTCATTAATAAATGATAGTGAAGCCCAACCAGTACCTAATACAATGATTCTTTCTCTTTTTTGATCTTTTGGTAATTGTAATTGAACCAATTGATGATTATCATTTAATTTTTCATCAAGAACAATTGATCCTGCTGTTAAAGCAACACCAGCAATACCACCATATTTAAAATATTTTTTATAATTTTCATTCTTATCATTATTATTGTTTTTGCTGTTATTATTATTGTTATTATTGTTATTATTATTATTATTTGAAAAATTTAATAATGTTGGTATTCCATTTGATCTTAAATTTTGATTTTTAAATAAATTCAAATAACTTATATTTGATTTTGAAATAAATTTTGAGTATTTATTCATTGTTATTGGTGAAAGTAATTATGAAAAAGTAATAAAAATTCAAAAACACTTTGAAAATTAAATTATTAAAAAAAAATAAAAAAAAAATTAGAAAAAAAAATAATTTAAAATATCTAATGTTCATATAATAGTGTCACATGACACAAAGTTGTAACTGAAAATTTATAATTAAAACTATTTAAGGACAAAAAATTTGATTTCTTTAATTATTTATATTTGTTATAATAATTCTTCAAAGTTATAACACCACATTTTAATCAAAAAAAAAAAAAAAAAAAAAAAAAAAAAAAAATAAAAAAAAAAAAAAAATTTTTTAAAAAAAAAAAAAAAAAAAAAAAAAAAAACAAACACAAAAAAAAAAAATTAAAAA
>JACAFY010002133.1:0-10398 GCA_015252635.1 Dictyostelium capitatum
AATTATTAAATTTTTTTTTTTGTTGTTTTATAAAAAATTTTTTTATAATTTTTTTTTATATAAAAAATAAAATAAAAAAAAAAAAAAATCCCAAAAATAAAAAAAAAAAAAAAAAAAAAAAAAAAAAAAAAAATAAAGGTCAAAAACTGAAATAAATTATTTTTCATATGTGTATCACACATTAGGATATATGTTTTGTTAGGTTTTGTTTATTTATTTATTTTCCAATCTAAAAAATATAATATAATATTGTTATTTATTAAATTTGAAACACATTAATTTATTTATTTAATATTTTATGTACTGTACAGTTTTTATTTAAATTATTAATGAATAACTGGGGTTGAAACTAATTTTTTTAAAAAGATACCATTACTATCTTTACCATTATGTTTGATAATGCAAGAAACAGGATACTTGTAACCAGGCATTACTTTAATGAAATGATTTGATGTGTTTGCAAATGATTTATGCTCATAGTCAATTACAATATGGTATCTATTATCAACGATTCCAGCTACTCTTAATGTTGTATTACCACCTGAAAATGTTGGAAACAATATGTAAATATCATCATTTGAAGATGGTAATTTAATTATTGCTGCTGTATTCGATGATGCAATTTCTGTATTATCATTTAAATGTGAAGAATATGTTGCATTTGAAGAGGTCGAAGTTGAAGTTGAAGTTGATAATAATAGTTTCTTTTCTCTCTTTTCTCTCTTTTCTTCAATGATGTTATTTAAATTTGTTACTTTATTCTCTAATGTTCCAACTTTGTTCTTTAATCCTTTATTTTCATTCTCGTACATTTTCAATTTTAGAGAGATTTCTTTAATTTGTTCTTCTTCATCATCATCGTCAAATTGTTCCTCTTCGTCATCTTCTTCTTCATCGATTAATGGAGGTTGTCTTACGACAAGTGCAGTGCTATTAATACCTTCATTACTATCACTTCTTTTTCTACCTCTGCTTGTAATACAATTTGATGGTAAACCATATTTCTTTTTAAATTGATAAACTATAGTGGAAATTTGATTGTAACTGAATTGACTATATTTTTTATTTTCCAATAACTTTTTAATTGTATCTGTATCTGATGTATAATTTGCTCTAACTGTTTTAAAGATTGTCCAAAGTTCTAATTGATCAATTGGAAGTGGTTGTTTGGATGGTGGTAAATTATGATGATGAGTATGTTGTGGTGATTGTATTGTAGGTGTAGTTATATGTGCAGTTGCTGCAGCTGTTGTTGTTGTTGTCGTTGTTGGTGTGGTTATTGATGTAGTTGGTACTTGAAGATTATTTTTAAGTCTCAAGTATGAAGTTCTTCTTGATATTTGTTTGGTTGTATATATTTTATTTCCAAGGCTTTTCTCTTTAATTATCTTTTGCGCAAATGCTACATCTGTTGAAAATAAATGACGATGTAGTTTATATAGTTTAATTAATTCTGTATCAATTTCTTCATTCCATATTCTAACTATATTATTTTGATTTCTATTACCACCATGGTTACTACTACCACTTTGTTCGTTATCATCTTTACCATTTTCATCAACTTTATCATCATCACTATCATTAAATGTATAATTTTCTTCAACTTGATATTCGTCATTGCCTTCTTCTTCTTCTTCTTCATCTTCTTGATTTTCATCTTCTTCCTCTTCATCTTCTTCATCATCACTACCATTATTTTTATTTGTTGCTGATAATGTTGAAGATCTTGATCTTCTTTCTGGTCTTTTTGTTATTCTTGTTTGTGTATATGTTGTTGACATTCCTAAGGTTGCTCTTCTTCTTTTTATATTTGCTATTTTCTTTCTAATTTGATATGGAGTGTACATACTGAAATCATTGTTTTTTGCTATTTCATTTGCAGTTGCTATATCAGTATCATGTGATGGTCTGAGTTGTGAATATTTTGCCCATAATTTTTCTGATAATTCTTCTCCCCATGGTTTACTTTTTGCTTGGACTTTAAATCTTTTTTTTGATGCGTCATTGTTGACTTTTTTTGAGTTATTATCATCCCCACTAGAATCACTATTACTACTATCATTATCATCACTATCTTCAGCATCACTATAGATAGTATTGTTTGTTCTTTTATTACTCATTTTATTGTTATTGTCGAGTACGCCAGATGATTTTTAAAAATCATAAAAAATAAAAAATAAAAAAAAAAAATAAAAATAAAAATAAAAAACATTTAAAAGCGGTTTATTGAAATTAATTAATTAACACACTATATAATTATAATTTTTTTAAATATAGACCATACCATTATGTTTAATTATACAAGGAATTGGATATTGATAACCATGTATTACTTTAATGAAATGATTTGATATATTTGTGAATGTTATTTTCATGTTTAATTTCGATATGGTATCTATTATTAATGATTTCAACTATTTTCAATGTTGTACTACTACCTGAATATGTTGGAAATAATCATCTTTTGAAGTTGGTAATTTAATTATTGTTGCTGAGTTTGTTGATGCAATTTCCGTATCACCATTTAAATAACTTGAGTTTGTTGATAATTTTGGTTCTTTATTTTCTTTTATGATTTGATTTAAATTTGATACTTTATTCTCTAATGTCCCAACTTTACTTTTTAATTCTTTATTTTCATTTTCATACATTTTCAATTTACTCTTTATTTCTTTAATTTGAACTCTTTCATTCTTTTCTTTATCTTGATACTCTTCTTTATCTTCTTGTTGAATTAAATGTTGATATGGAACAATTGCTAAACTATTATTTGAAGCAGCATTATCTATTACTTTAGATGATGGTGTATCTAATCTTGGTTTCAAATGTGAAATTATACTTGCAATTTGTGATAAACTGTATTTACTTTTATTATATTTTTCATTATCATTCATTAACTTTATAATTGTATCCTTATCAGTAGTATAATTTGGTCTTAACGATTTGAATAACTCCCATAATTCTAATCTATCAGATGGAATTGGTGGTGGTTGTCTTGGTGCATTGGTTATTTTGATGTTTAATTTATTTCTAAATGCACACAACTGTCTAAGTATTTGTTCAAATGAATATTCATCTCTTGTAAAACTCTTATCTTGCATTATTTTACGTACAAAATCACGATCTGTTGAATATAAATGTCTTGATTCTTTGTACAATTTTAATAATTCTTCATTTGATTCTTCTGACCATATCTTAAAATAATGAAATTTAGAACCTGCATCATTATTACCTGTACTATCTGGATCATAATCATCATCTGCATAATCATCATCAGTATAATCATCAACAGAATCATCATCAACAGAATCATCATCAACATAATCATCATCAGCATCTTTATAATCAATATTGCTATTAGTTGTAGTTGTGGTTGTTGTAATTGTGCTATTTGATATTCCTTTTCTCTTGAGTGCACTTTTTGTGTTTTTTATTTTGGTTAAGATTTGATATGGACTAAACATGCTATAATCATCTATTGCAGCTATTATATTTGCAATTTCCCTATCACTTTCATATGATGGCCTAAGTGTAGAATATAAAGGCCATAATTGATCTAATTGTTCTTTACTTATTCTTTTATATCTTTTATATTCTGTTTGTTGTTCTTCTTTATTACCAACTTCATCTTCATCACCAATAACATTATTATAAATACTATTATTTGTTCTTTTATTATTACTCATTTTATTTGTAAATAATGTTGTGTTGTGTTGAATAACCCTTTTTTTAAAAAAAAAAAAAAAAAAAAAAAAAAAAAAAAAAAAAGTTGGAACGATTTAAAAATTGTGTATGGGCAAGTGGTACCAAAAAAAAAAATTACATTATTAGAAATATATTAATACCTATTTAATTTATTATTTTATTTTAAATAAAATTATTATTTTATATTTTAATAATTTAATGAAATGATTTGATATATTTGTAATTCTATTATTTTCATATTTAGTTTCAATATGGTATCTATTATCAATGATTTCAACAACTCTTAATGTTGTATTACCACCTGAATATGTTGGAAATAAAATAGATATCATCATTTGAAGATGTTGATTTGATTATAATTGCTGAATTTGATGATACAACTTCTGTATTAGAATTTAAATAATTTGAATTTACTGATATTTGAGATTCTTTGTTTTCTTTAATAATGTTATTTAAATTTAATACTCTATTATTTAATGTTCCAACTTTACTCTTTAATTCTTTATTTTCATTCTTGTACTTTTGTAATTTATCCTTTATTTCTTTAATGAGAACTTCTTCCCCTTCTTGTTCAATAAATGGTGGTTCAGCAATAACAAGTGCTAAACTATTATCATTTTGTTTTTCTTTGTCTTGATATTCTTCATCTTGTTGAATTAAAGGACTACGCGAAACAACTGCTAAACTATTACCGTTATCACCATTTATATTCCCTCTACTTCTAACTCTGATTCTATTTATATCATTAGTTGCATTATTTAATACTTTAGGTGGTGGTGTATCTAATCTTGATTTTAAATTTGAAATTATACCTGTAATTAGTGAAAAACTGTATTGACTATTATATTTTTCATTATCATTCATTAACTTTATAATTGTATCCTTATCAGTAGTATAGTTTGGTCTTAACGATTTGAATAACTCCCATAATTCTAATCTATCAGGTGGAATTGGTGGTGGTTGTCTTGGTGCATTGGTTATTTTGATGTTTAATTTATTTCTAAATGAATATAACTGTCTTAATATTTGTTCAAATGAATATTCATCTCTTGTAAAACTCTTATCTTGCATAATTTTACGTACAAAATCACGATCTGTTGAATATAAATGTCTTGATTCTTTGTACAATTTTAATAATTCTTCATTTGATTCTTCTGACCATATCTTAAAATAATGAAATTGAGATTTACTTGCAGTATCTAATTCATTGTCATCATCATCATTATCAATATCAGATGTATCATCTTTATCAGTATCAATATAATCATCTTTATCATCGTTTTTAGTAGTTGTTGTTATAGTAGCTATTATTGTCGTAGTTGGTGGTATTCTTTTTATTTTATGTATATTTTTTATGTTTGCAATTTTCTTTTTGATTTGATGTGGACTGAACATGCTATAATCATCTGTTTTTGATATTGCAGTTGAAGTTTCTTTTTCATTTTCATATGATGGTCTAAGTTGAGAATATAAAGGCCATAATTGATTTGATTGTTCTTTACTTATTCTTTTATGTCTTTTATCTTTTATTTGTTGTTCTTCTTTACCAACTTCATCTTCATCATTTTCATTACCATTGCTATTATATTCACTATAATTATTATAAATACTATTATTTTTTCTTTTATTATTACTCATTTTATTTGTGTCGTGTTCGATAACCAATTTTTCATAAAAAATGAAAAACTGAAAAAATATTAAAAAAAGTTGGAACGATTTAAAATTGTGTATGGTTTTATAAAATTATTAAAAATATAAATAATACCTATTTAATTTATTATTTTATTTAAAATAAAATTATTATTTGATATTTGATTCCTAATTGAATAATTCAATGATAAAATCTGAAACCATTATTTTTTTTAAATATAGACCAGTACTATCTATACCATTATGTTTAATTGTACATGAAACAGGACCATGATATCCAGGTATTACTTTAATGAAATGATTTGATATATTCGTGAACGTTTTATTTACATGTTTGATTTCAATATGGTATCTATTATTAATGGTTTCAACAACTCTTAATGTTGTATTACCACCTGAATATGTTGGAAACAGTATATATATATCATCATTTGTTGATTTTGATTTAATTTTAACTGCTGAATTTGATGATGAAACTTCTGTATTACCATTTAAATGTGATGAAATGTATGCATATTTAACCTTTTCTTCATTTTCTTTATTTATGGTGGAATTTAAATTTGAAAATTTATTCTCTAATGTTCCAACTTTACACTTTAATTCTTTATTTTCTTTTTCATACATTTTCAATTTATGCTTTAATTCCTTTAAACAATCTTTTCTTGCAAATTGATCTTTTTCTTCTTCGTCATCTTCTTCTTGTTCCTCATCATCTTCATTTAATGGTGGTCGTGCAACAATTGCTAAACCATTATTACTCTGCTTATTCCTTATACTAATCCAATTTTCAGATGAACCAAATCTCTTTTTAAATTTTGAAACTACGCTTACTAGTGATGTGAAATTTTCTTTGCAAAATTTTTTATCTTCCATTATCTTTTTTATTGCATCTTTATCTGTTGCATAGTTTTCTCTAATTGATTTAAATGATGACCAAAACTCTAAACGTATAGCAGGAATTGGTTTTTTTGGTTTTGGTGGTGGAGGTGGTACTATAATGTTATGTTCACGTCTTAATCTTGATACTTGTCTGGCTAATGGTGAAAATCTAAACTGTTTAGAGAGACTCTTATCTTTGATTAACCAACGAGTGAATGCACTATCAGTTGGAAATAAATGTCTTTTAGATTTCATTAATTTCAATAATTCTTCGTTCAATTCTTCCCATACTACTTTTCCTGTATTACTACCATTAACATTATCAATATTTGATTCATCTTCATCATTATCATAATCACTATCATTAACACTATCATCATCATCACTATCATGAAAATTATAATTTTCAACATGATACTCAATTACATCATTATCTTCGTATATGTTATTGCTTGTTATTGGTGCCTCTATTTTTATTTTCTTTATTGGTTTGCATCTATCTGATATATTTATTGTTTGTTTATTTTCATTATTACTATCATTATTATTATTATTTGTTCTTTTATTATTCATTTATTTGTTGTGTTGCGCGCGAAATATTTAAAAATGAAAAAAAACAAAAAACGGTCACATAAAAAAATAATAAAAAATAAAAAAATAAATTAATAGGGGAAATAACTAACTAACGTCCATCTCACCAGTCTCAACTATTTATAATAATTATAAAGAACAAAAAATAGATAACATAAATTATATTATTAAATATAAATAATTCCTATTTAATTTTAAATAAAATTATTATTTGATATACAACAAATATTTATAAACAATTTAATGGTAAGTTCTGAAACTATTGTTTTTTAAAATATAAACCATTACTATCTTTACCATTATGTTTAATTATACAAGGAATTGGATTATGATAACCTGGTATGCCTTTAATGAAATGATTTGATATATTTGAAATTGAATTATTTTCATATTTAATTTCAATATGGTATCTATTATCAATGATTTCAACAATATTCAATGTTGTATTACCACCTGAAAATGTTGGAAACAATATATAAATATCATCATTTGAAGATTTTGATTTGATGATGCAATTTCTGTATTAGAATTTAAATAATTAAATAAATTAATTTGATCTGAAATACTTTAAAAAACGTTTTTTTTCAATGTGTTCACTGTTTATATAGAAAACAATAAAGTGAACTAATTTTTTAATATAATAAATTCTACACGCTTTGTTATTTAATATGAAAAAATTTATAATTGCCAAAAAAAAAAAAAAATAATAAACTAAACAATTCTAGTGTAGGATTTATTTTTTTTTTTTTTTTTTAAATTTTAAAAAATTAACAAACAAATATTTAAATATTGTTTATTAGATATCTATAGTATAAACACTTGTCAACAATGAAAATTAAAGAACTATTTAAAGAAATCATTCAGTGAATAGAGATAGATTATTTGTATATTATTTTTTTTATAGAAAAGAGAGTTAGATAATTTATTACATAATGGTTCAAATACATCACAATTAGTACATAGAAAAGTTCAATTCAATTCCACATCTTATTTGAGACCAAAAAAAGAATATGAAATCAAGTTAAATGGATTTCAACAACAAGACATTGAATATAGTGATACTGAAGATAAAGAAGAAAAGTTTGAAGTTTCTTCATCTGAAAATAAAGAAGATCCAATTAATTGTAATGGATATCAAGATGCATATAGTAATAAAAAACCAATAGATGAAATTAGTGAAAAACAAATTGATGAAGATGAAGAAGAAGAAGAAGAAATTGATCATGACCATGAAGAAGAAGAAGAGGAAGAAGAAGTTGCAAACTAATTGGAATATGAAGAAATCTATCAACATCAAATTAGTGATTTAAATCAAAATTATTATGAATTACCAATTTATCATATCACCTCATTGTAATTATGTTTATTATCACAAAAAAAAATAAAATGAAGTATCTCCGACAAAGGATACTTTTTGTACATATTCTATAAATTTCATTTGATAAATGATTTTAATATATCTGGTGGAATTTACATGCTGCTAATAATTTAATTGCTGCTTCTTTTTCGTTCAATGTTTATTCTTAATAAAATATTTTCAATTTTTTACAATTACTATTTTAAAAGCTATATATAAATAAATTATAAAAACAAAAAAAACACATTATTATTAATTATTATTTAATTTATACAGTTTTTATTTTTTTTAATAATATGCCATTATTATTTATACCATTATGTTTAATTGTGCATGATACGGGATCTTGATAACCAGGTATTACTTTAATGAAATGATTTGATACATTTAAAAATGATTTATTTTCATGTGTGATTTCAACGTGATATCTATTATCAACAATTTCAACTATTTTCAATGTTGTATTACCACCTAAAAATGTTGGAAACAATATATAGATATCATCATTTGGTGAAATTGGTTTAATTTTAACTGCAGAATTTGATGATGCAATTTCAGTATCTTCATTAACATGAAATGAAAATGGTGTTACTAACTCTGGTTCTTTATCTTCATCTTTTTCAATTAATTTCTTTTTTAATTTTGAATTATTATTAACTAATAATTCAAGTTGACTTTTTAAATTCTTATTTTCATTTTTATACGTTTTTAAAATTGCATTTTTTGATTCCAATGTTTCAACTTGTTTCTTATTTTCATCTTCATACATTTTTAACCTTGTTACTTTATTTTCCAATGTTCCAACTTGTTTCTTTAAATTTTTATTTTCACTTTCATATCTTTTCAATTTATCTTGTAATTCTTTAAATTGTTGACCATCTTGTTGACGTGGAATATATGGTACCACTGAAGTTCTATTTGCAACAACTACTCCATCTTCACCTTCATCATCACCATCATCTTGTTGATGTAGTTGTTGATGTTGAAATTGTTGTTGTAATTCATCTTCTTCATCTTTTACATCTTCTTCATCTTCATTTGGCCTACGTACAATTGCTAAATCTCTTATTATATCATCACAATTACCAAGGCTTGTTTTACGTCTACTACTCTTATTTCTACTACTATGACTTTTTCCATTTGGTGTTGTTGGTGTTGACTTGTAACCGTTCTTCCTTTTCAATCTATATATAATATTTGAAAGTTGAGGAAAACGATATTTATTGGAGTATTCTTCACTCTCGTGAATTTCTTTGATTGTATCAGCATCAGTGCTATAGTTTGGTCTTAATGTTGTAAATAGTGACCAAATTTCAGATGTTTCTTCTGGAGTTGTCGCATTTGGATTAACGATTTCAATGTTGTGTTTATTTCTTAAATGCGATATTCTTCTTGATATTGTTGAAAATGAATATCCTTTACTAAAATCTTTATCTTTAATTATTTTATTTGTGAACGCTTTATCCGATGTGAAATCACCTCTGTGTAATCTATATAAATCCAATAATTCTGTATCCAATTGTTTATTCCAATTACTCGAACTACCACTACTACCAATACCAATAATACCATGGCTACTCCTACTCCTCTTTTTACCTGATCTACCTTTTATATCATTTATACTACCAATTGTAAAAATGGTTTTAGTTGTTGTAGTGTTCTTGTTGGTTGTATTATTTGAATCTTGATTTTCATATATATGACTGAAATCAAATCTATCATCTTCTTCATCATCTTGTTCAATATTTTTATTATCTCCATTTTGTCGTTTTAACTTTGATATTTTCCATAGTATTTCATTTGGAGTTATCATTTTAAAATCATCTGTTTTTGAAATTTCATTTGCTGTCGCTATATCTGATGTATGTGATGGTCTTAATGATAAATATTTTGTCCATAGTTTATCTGACCTTTCTTCTTCCCATGAAATACCATTTAGTATTGAATCTAGTCTTGGTCTTTTAATGTTATTATTATCTTTTTTTGGTTCACCATCACTACCACTGCTAATTTCAATACTATCATTATGATTATTACCACCACAACCACCACCACTATTACTACTACTACCACCATTTTGATTACCATTTTGAATACCATTGTGATTACCATTTTGACTATTCCCATTTATATTATCTTTATCCTTTTCTTTGTCTTTTTCTTTTTCTTTAGCTTTATCTTTATCTTTATCATTGTTTATATTGTTATTATTTTTA
>JACAFY010002144.1:0-10396 GCA_015252635.1 Dictyostelium capitatum
AAAAAAACCCCCCACAAAAAAAAAAAATTAATATTTATAAAAAAAAAAAAAAAAAAAAAAAAAAAAAAAAAAAAAAAAAAAAAAAAAAAAAAAAAAAAAAAAAAAAAAAAGTCAATTTGCACGATAAGCTTATCTACGTTTTGTTTCTGTTTGACTCAAATAATCGTTTTATTGTACCAAATTAGTTTTTTTTAAAAATTTAAAATTATAGACACATATATACACACACTATAAATTTAAAAAAGTTATTACTTAAAAACTATAACAAATAAGAGAAAATAGTTTCACAACAATCATTACTCATAACAATGTCATAAACCAAATAATTAATTAATCTTTTACCATAATTGGAAATTAAAACACCCTTTTTATTTAATTTTCATAACACACACATACACACACATACAATAAATTAAAAATGAATGAATAAATTTTAAAATTTTTATTCATTCACATTAAAAAAAAAAAAAAACACCATATAAATAATGAGTGAATATAGTCATTACAGTAATTATTGCGAAACCAATTTAATTGAACAAAAATATGATAGTGTAATTGAAGATATAGCAGAATATGTTTGCGGTTATGATGTTATAGGTAATACACAACATAGTAATATCGTTGGTGGTAATGAAGATTCAAATAAAAATCATGTAATGGAGAATGCATTTTTATCATTATTTGATGCTATTGGATGTGGTTTTAAAAGTTTAAAGAATATGGGATGTACAAAATTACTTGGTCCAGTAATGGAATGTGGTGGTAGTAGATTACAACATGGTATTGGTAGTAGAGTAATTGGTACAGATTATCAAATGGATCCTGTTCAAGCAGCATTTAATATTGGTTGTATGAATAGATTCTTAGATTTTAATGATTGTTTTTTAGGTGCAGAATGGTGTCATCCAAGTGATAATTTAGCAGCAGTATTATCAGTTGCAGAGTATGTATCAAATGAAAATATTGGTAAAGGTAAAAGATCATTAACAATGGGTGATGTATTGGTAGCATTAATTAAATGTTATGAAATTCAAGGTATATTAGCATTGGATAATAGTTTTAATCGTATTGGATTAGATCATGTTATATTAGTTAAAATTGCAAGTACTGCAGTTTGTACACAACTATTAGGTGGTTCAAAACTTCAAATAATGAATGCAATTAGTAATGCTTGGATTGATGGTCATCCATTAAGAACATATCGTCAATATCCAAATACTGGTAGTAGAAAAGGATGGGCAGCAGGTGATGCTTGTTCAAGAGCAGTTAGATTATCAATGATATCAATGACTGGTGAACAAGGTTATCCTACTTGTTTAACTGCACCAAAATATGGATTCTATGATGTATATATGAATGGTAAACCATTTATATTCACTCAACGTGAATCATATGGAACATATGTAATGGAAAATATACTATTCAAAGTATTATACCCCGCAGAATATCATGCTCAATCTGCAATTGAATGTGCAATTAAATTACATGATATGTTAATGAATTCATCAGATGGTAGTATATCAGGTAACATCAACTCAGTTGAATCCATTGAAATATCAACACATGAATCTGCATTACGTATCATTGATAAAAAAGGTGTACTTAGAAATCCATCAGATAGAGATCATTGTATTCAGTTTTTAGTTGCAATTGCTTTAATCTATGGTAATGTAACTTATGATCATTATCAAGATCAAGTTGCAATTAAAGATACTCGTATTGATTTACTTCGTGAAAAAATGACTTGTGTTGAAAATATGCAATATTCCCTTGATTATTTAAATCCTGATAAACGTAGTATTGCAAATGCAATTACCATTACATTTAAAGATGGTACTAAACATCATCAAGAAGTTGAATATCCAATTGGCCATCCTAGACGTCGTGATGAAGCAATACCATTATTAAAACAAAAATTTATAAATTCATTATCTTCAACTCATTTCACTTCAACTTCAATTGATCAAATTATTCAAATTTATGAAAATCCTTTAAGATTTAATAGTTTATCCGTATTGGATTTTATGAATGTATTTACATTATCACCATTACCTTCTTCATCATCATTACCAAATCAATAAAATAAACGTAACAACACAAAAATTAATTAACATACTTTATTATTATTAATAATATTTTATCTGTTGTTGTTTATTTTTGTATTTTCATAATATTATGATAAAATAAATGTTCAAAATTTTATTTCTATTTTTAGTTAACACATACAAAAATTACAAGTATGAATTCGATATTTATAGAACCACCAAATTAAATTAATATAATATTTATAGTGGTGGTAGTAGATAAATTATTTTTTATATTTTTTTTAAAAACACACACATATTTACATACATATTCAAATAATTTTTTTTTTTTTTTTTTGGTTCAGCGATGATAATATAATAATTGCATATTAAAAAAATTATGACTAAATATAGTTACTATCATTTATTTGTTACATTATTAGTTTTAATTAGTTTTCAAATTTCATGTTCATATGTTTTTATTGATGCTCCAAAGACATTATGTAATAATAAAATTAATATTTCTAATAAAAATAATAATAATAATAATAATATTCAATATTCTAATATTGTATTATATGTATAGCATTAAATTATACAGAGAATTATATTAGATATGAATTCCCATTAAATTCAAGTTATTTTTCAAATTGGACATTTTATTTAGATAGAGTTGATGATAATTTAGAGTATTTAGAAAATTCAATTGTTAATCCATACTTGAAATTTAAATGTTTTGAAACTAGTTCAAATTCAAGAATATGTGAAATGAATACAACTGGTTTAATGAATAGATTTTATTCAGTTTTACCAGAATATTGTGTAATTTCAAATGATTCATTAAATTCAGAATGCGGTAAAAGATTAAATTATAGAATTCCATTACCAAAACCATATAAATTAAATTCATTTGCACCTTCAACTAGTGGTGGTGATGTGTTAATTACAGGATACTATTTAAGAATATTTGACGAATATCAATTCAGGGTATCAAATAATTATAATTACAACAACTACAACAACAACAATAATAAATACAATACATTAAATATAATTAATCATGATGAATTTTCAAATTCAACATATGATGTCACTAGAATGGTTGTTTTATTTCCAGAAGGATCAGGAGGTAATAATTATTGGTATTATGATAATCCATTACATAATGAAAATTATATTAATTTTTCATACTCAAAACCAATAATCAGTAATATAATATTCAATTATCCATCAACTATTCAATTAAATGGTACAAATTTTTCAAATAATAAATCATTAATATCAATTAAATTAAATGGTAATCAAGTAGAATCTTCAAATATTAATTTACTTTTAAATCATACATTAATTGAAATTATAAATTTAAATATTACAAATTTAACATCATCACCATCTTCAACAACATTCCGCTCAATTTTAATTGATTTAATTATAGATGGTTTAAAAATTGAAAATAATAAAATATGTTATAATAATCCAATACCAAATACAGTTGAAAATACATTTTTTAAAAGTGTTGGTGGTATATTATTAATTACAAGTTCACCATTATCATCATAGTAATTCAATTTTAATTAAAGTTGGTTCAATATCATGTGATTATATAAACTCTACAAATTCGGTTATATATTGTAGATTACCACCAATTATTGATCAATCACCAATTTCAACAGGTGATAAATTATTTATTAAAATTACAATTGATGGATGTACAAATACAAATAATTTAGAATTTATATATAAAATTGAACAATATAAATATCAACACAAACAAGTTTATGAACAATATAGTAATTCTTCAAATTCTAGTCATAATATTCAAACTATAAATTATTTTATATATTATATAGTATTTATCATTTGTAATATCTTTTTTATTTAATTAATAAAAATTGTAAAAATCAAAATTTTTTTTTTTTTTTTTTTTTAAATTTTTTTTTTTTTTTTTTTAAAAAAAAAAAAAAAAAAAAAAAAGTTAATACTAAAACAATAATAATATCTTTACCTATATAAGTACAAATTATCTATAATAAATTCCTATAAATAATATTTGTTTTTATTTTCTAACGTACACACTACTAGTGAATATATATAGAATATATATAAAATCTTTTATGTGGATTACTTAACAATAATAACATGAGAAATAATTTTAAATTTCAAATTTGTGTTTGTTTTAAAAAATCTTAAATGTGTTAAAATTTCATTCCTCCTTGTTTTAAAACTGACTTGATAAAGTATAAAAATAAAAAAATAAAAAAAACGAGGTGTGTTTAAAAATTTAAATTCTGTGTTTATAAAAATTGTGGTTTGTGGGGTTTTTAAAACTGAACTGGAAATTTTAGTTATTTTTCAAATTAAAACAAAAAAATTTAAAAAAATACCCCTATTTATAAAAAAGTAGTACAAATCCATTGTTTTTATTACTTTTTTTGGTTGTTTTTATTTATAATTTTAACACAATATATATATATATATATATAATTGTAAAACTACCATATAAAATATCAATGAGGATACATATAAATAATTACACGCAGTTATATAACGTTTGTTATTTGAAACTATTATTTTTTTTTATTTTTTTTTATTTTATTTTTTTTTTTGTACAAAATTAATTTAAAACAAAGAGATAGGACTCTTCATTTTTGAAAGTTAAATTAACTCCAATTCAATATTACAACTAATACTGTTATATTATCACCTGAACCTCTATCAAAAGAATCTTGAGCTAAATCTAAACTAATTTGAGCAGCAGATTTACCCAATTTAATGTTTCTTTGTACAAATTGAACAGCTTCATCATAATCAACTTTATCCCATAGACCATCACAAGCTAAAATTAAGAAATGATCACGTGGTGTCAATTCAGTTGTAGTTTGATATGGATCAGCAACACAGAATTTCTTTTCACCTTCTTTATACTCTTTATCACCAAATGAACGACTTACAGCAAGTGAACCAAATAAACGATTAAAAATGATCATACCACCTAAATCATGAACTCTCTTTTTCTCTTGATCATCAGATGCTAAATGTTTGTAAGATAGTAACATTGGTTCGTAAACAACTGGTGCTTTTGGATTTGTATTTGGTAAAGCACGAGCCAATACAACTTCCGAATCACCAACATTTGCAGTATACAATATGTTACCAACAATCAATGCTGATACAGCTGTTGAACCAGATTTATCACATTTTGGTATCACCATTTCATCTGCTATTTCGTATGCATCACGGAATGCTTGTTCATAATCTGATAATTTAAATGCATCACTATCTGTTAAACAACGATGTACCAATGGTTCTAATTGTGTTGATGTTTCAGTTCCACCATGACCATCATATACACCATAATATGATATTAATTCTGATTTTGGTGGTCCTTTATAATCAACTGCAACTAATAAATTATCCAACATTGCATGAGTATCCTCCATATTCTTTCTTCTGCCTTGTAATGAACCATGACCAGATTCAATTTTAAATGTTGGTATTTTTGGTGCACCTTTACCACCTGCACCATCTGCTGTTTTTATTGGTTTCTCTTTAATTGGTTTCTCTTCTTTAATTGGTTTCTCTTTAATTGGTTTTGGTTCTTTAACTGGTTTCTCTTTTACAGGTTTTGGTTCTTTAACTGGTTTCTCTTTAATTGGTTTCTCTTCTTTAATTGGTTTCTCTTTAATTGGTTTTTCTTCTTTTACAGGTTTCTCTTTAATTGGTTTTGGTTCTTTAATTGCTTTTTCTTCTTTAATTGGTTTCTCTTTAATTGGTTTTGGTTCTTTTACAGGTTTCTCTTTAATTGGTTTTGGTTCTTTAATTGGTTTATTATTTATTTTACTGGTTGTTGTTGCTGTTGTTGTAGTTGTTGTTGTGGTTGAAGTTATTGAAGATGATTGTGATGATTCACTACAAGTATCATCCATTGCATTTGAAATTGAATTACCTATACTATGTGATGTTGATGTTGACATAGTTGTTGACGTTGACATTGTGCTTGTTGGATGTGTTGGTTGTTGATTATTTAATTGTTGTAATTGTTGTCGTTTATTAACATCATTATTTTCATATAAACCAGGTATTGAAACTGAAGTATTTGGTAAACGACTTGTTCTTGATGATGAACTACCCATTGAACCAACTGGTGATGCGCCTTTACTATTATTAAAAGGTGCTGTAAAACCTCTCTTCTCTGCATCCATTTTCAATGTATCCATTATAACTTCAAATTCATCTCTAACATTTGATTTATCTAATAAATTTACAATATGACTTTTATATGGTTTATCTTTATCAACCAACTGTAAATATACAAACAAAAGTTAGATTAATTATTAACAAATAATTACTTATCATTGATTGTGTACCTACAGATTGAGTAAATTTATTACTTATAAATGCTACAGCCTTTTCAGGATCTAAACCACCATCATAATCATCAAAACATGATTTCAAATCATACTGTCTAATATTTTCATAAAATATATCACTTGTATTGAATATTAAATAAACTGCTAATGATTTTTCAAATAAATCAGATTTAACCAAACTTTCAAACGCTGCCAATGATTCCAATAATAAATTTTTATGACTATGATTATTACAAATTTCCAATAATGTTGAATCTGTTGTTGAATTTTTAACTGCTGATATATCTGAAAAATAACTGTAACAATTGATATTATTTATGAATAAGTATAACAATAATAATTAAAGGTGTATATTTTATCATTTAAATTATATATTACTCTTTTAATGCTACAACATAAAATAAATAATTTGGTTTATAATGAGTTGCTAAAGTATTCCAATTTTTATTTGTTGAATCCTTGCCTGAACAACCAAATAAATCCACTTTAAATCTTTTATGTATTACTGTTGATGACTGAACATTATCTTTTTGATCATATGCACTAATAATATCCATTTCAGTTGGTGTATAACTTGGATCAAATACTTTAAACATTCTATCCATATAACTGTAATGAAGAAGATGTTAGACATTAATAAATAATGATAATCACATTAAATTGATAATCTACTTACTATTTTGGTCTACCAGGAGTTCTAATTTCTGAACAAATTTTTGAATGATTATATACAGCTTGAATTACTTTATCTTCCCAAATACATTTACAATCCCAACCTAATTTCAAAGGGAATCTAGGTAATCTATTACGAGCTAATTCAATTGGTTGTGATTGAATTCTCTTTACTCTTGCTAAATTATCAGGTGAAAGCGTTATATTTAATCGTTCACTATTTTCAATGAATCTAATAAGTGTAGCCAATGTATTACCATAAATTAAACGTTGATAATATTTTGCATCAACTGGATCTGAACCATATATAAATTCTAATTGACGTTGTAATGTAGTTTTACCACTTTCAGTATGACCAAGTATTAAAATACTACCACAATAATCATGTGCTTTAATTAATGTTTGTTGTGCTGCTTGTTGTGTCGCTTGTTGTATTAAACTACCACCACCACTATTATTATTATTACTATAATTTGATGAATTTGATGAAGTCAATGAATTACCACCACCACCACCTGCTTCCCGTAATTCACGTTCACGTTGTTGTTGCTGCTGTAATTGTTGCTGTTGTTGTAAATGTGCATGCGCTAAATTCATTTGATTATGATATGATGCTGATTTAGGTATACTACCCATTCTATCTGATTCTTTATTTTCATCCTTTTTATCTTTTTTACCCATAAATAATATTTTCTTCATTTTATCATCGATATATATTTTAGTGTGTTATTGTAGTTGTATTATTATTTGTTGTTGTTGTTATATATGTATTATTATTATTATTATTATTATTTTACTTGTGTGCGCTAAATTATGATTTTATTTATTTATTTATTTGTGTGATGAATATGTGTGTGAGTGAAATAATAATAATTTTTTAAAAAAAAATTTCTTTATTGTGTGTGTGTGTTTGTTTTTTTTAAAATTCTTTGTTGTTGTTTTTTTTTTTTTGATGATATGGGAATGGGTAATTTATTATTTAAAATATTTGTCTGCGACTATATATGTGTATATATATTTGTAATTTAAATTTTAAAAACTTGATATAATTATTGATTATATTCATATGATAAGACTGATGTGTGTTGCGATAAATTAAATTAAAAAAATAAAAATTATTTTGAAAAAAAAAAATTTAAAAAAAATAAAAAAAATTTGGCTTTTTTAAACCTGCTATAAATAGTTTTTAAAATCACACACAACATATATGTAATAAAAAGTGCTTGAACTTTTTTGTGTTCAAATGAATGTGGTACATATTAAAATGTAGATGATTACAGTGTTTAAAACAAATTAATTAAATTAATTTAATACTTTATTATTATAATAATTATTAAATTTGTGTTGTTCAATTTCTCTAACTATAGTTTAAAGATGCCAAAAATTCATCAAGGTCAACCTCGGGTTTTTTAGGAGGTTGTTTTGTTGGTGATGTTGATTCTTTGGTTGGTGATTTATTTTGTTTTTCATCAATATCCATCGCTGTTGTTGTTGTTTCTTTGGGTTGATCACTTTTTTTATCAACTAAGATAGGAGGTGCTATCGTTGAAGTTTGATTTGGTGGTAATGATGTTTTGGTTGGTGATGTTGATTTTGAAGTTGTTGTCGTTGTTGTTGTTGTTGTTGTTGTTTTGGTATTTACAGGTTCGTTTGTTGATGGTGAATGTGGAGAATGTGAAGGTGAAAAGTTTAATGGTCTTCTTTTAGTTGGTGATGTTGGCGTTATTGGTGATATTAAAGATTCACCAATTTGACTACTTGGTTCATTAAAATTCAAATTATCAATACTATTATTGAGATTGTTATTGTTATTGTTGTTGTAATTGTTGATGTTATTATTATTAGTTTCAATCGTATTATATAACATAGCACTAAAACTTGGATCAGCTTCGATAGAAGTTAAAATATTATCAATTAATGATTGTTGTGTATTATTAATATTATTATTGTTTGTTAAATTGTCAAGTGTTTGTAATGAATTATTATTATTATTATTATCACTATTTACTAAAATCAATTGATTATTATTTGGTAAATAATCTGGTAGTGTATTTTCTGTTGTATTTAAATAATTTGGTGAATTAATGATTTGATTATTAATTAAATCTGTTAATTTTTGAATATGTGGATTATTTGACATTTGTAACATTTCTGTATAGTTTGGCATTTCACTAAAATTAGTTGGATTAAATTGTGTAACGAAATTATTATTATTATTGTTGTTTGTATCACCAGTTAAACTATTATAACTATTACTTTCAATGGTACTATTAAGTGAATTGAAACTAATTATTGGTGTTATATTTGAAAAGTTACTAAAATTATTATTATTTGGTGATGATGAAAAAACTTTCTTTTTGGGTGTCATATTTTTCTTTCTTCTCGATTCACTCTTTTTAGGTATTGAATCCACTGTTGTTGTTGATTTTGATTGACTTTTACTATTTGTTGTACTACCAATTGGTTCCACTATATCAACTTTACTTTTTTTATTACTACTACTACTACTGCCACCACCACTATTGACCGATGTAGTATTTGAAAAAATAGAATTTGGTATTGATGGTTCTGTGGTTGGTGTATCTGTAGTTGATGTTGATGTCGATGATGATGTAGTTGTTGTTGTAGTTGTAGTTGTAGCTGTTGGTGTTGTATTATTATGTTTACTACTACTTTCACCTGGTTTCTTTCTTTTAAGAGTAGTTGATGAAAATAAATTTGACATATCAGTTTGAGTTGATAAATCTGTTAAACCATTTTGTTGATTCTCTAATCTCTTGAAATATGTATAATCTTCTACAATTGTAAATATTGAATTTAATGATTCATGTATTTTATTATAAAGTGGATCTGAATGTGATAGTTTTGAATTTAACCCAATTGAATTTATGTATGTTTCTCTTTTTCTCTTTTCTTCTTTTAAAATTAAATATTCATTCAATATTGATATCAATGATTTAACTGATTTTTTCTGTATTACCAAAAAATATTAGTCATTGACTTTGATAAAATAACATCATTACTAATAATATACTGAATACATACTGGTTGTTTAACAATACCTTTTACTTCTCTATGACACTCTTTTTGAAAAGTTTCAAAACTATCTTTAAACTTTTCTTCTTTTAAAAAACTTAAAACTAATACACAAACCTCATTAACTCTAACTATTGAATTATTATCCATATTATCTTTTGTTTTATAGTGTTGGTATTTTAATGCATTATAATGAAATTAAAAAAAAAAAAAAAAAAAAAAAAAAAAAAAAAAAAAAAAAAAAAAAAAAAAAAAAAAAAAAAAAAAAAAAAAAAAAAAAAAAAAAAAAAAAAA